>CM039733.1:66197028-66301651 GCA_022539455.1 Dendrobium nobile | reverse complement strand
AGCCCACAGATTTCTGGCGACTCCGCTGGGGATGGTTTCTCTTTCCATCTTGGCTAGTTATATATATAAAATATAATAGCTATAAAGTTATTAAAATTCTAATAAGTTCATTAAATTTAGGGTTTAAAATATGCAATCAAATACGATTTTATACGTATATTTTTATTCTTTCTAGTCTCTGCACTTTGAAGTGTAGGGTGATGTATCAACTTTTGAATACTAACCCTTTCATTTCATTTGTGCAGAATGGAACTACAGAATACACCCTTCACCGTCCAACTGGGACGAGGTGCTAGCATTCAGCTAGCTAATGCTGTCATCAACACTGGAAATTCTGAAGCCACCATCGGTTTGGTAGCTTAGAGTTTTCTGCAGCTACTGCAAAGGCTGCCGCTGTACCTATTCAAGGCTTGACTGTTCAAGGCCATCCTGCGAGGCTTAATTCTGCTGACACTAATGCACGACGTGCTTATTCCGTGCAACAACCAGGAGTTGGTAGAACTGCTACTGCAAAGGCAGTTCAACAAAATAGGACCTCAGTATTTGAAAGGCTATCACAGCCCAAGGCCTCAGCCACTGAGAGAGTCGTAGTTGGAGGAAGAATATCGTGATACCTGCCAGGGGTACCACTCTGCCGACCGGGTTATCTGCACCTGGAAATTACGATGCTGAAGCCTCCTCATCTGGAGGAAGGCTCACAAGGAGGCAGATAAGGAAGAAGAATGCTGAACTCCGAGCTCAGCAGCAACTGGTGCCAACTCATTCCCTCCAACCTACCAGCCCAAGAACCGGAAGCTACCATCCCAACCCGGAATGGGTTTGCAAATTGAAAATGGGTTAAAGAAACAGCTTCCTGGGGAGCTAAAGCAATCTTTCTGGGATCAACAGCCTGAAGCTCCAATCCCTCCAAGGAAGAAAGATCCCGAAACTCTCTCAGCTCGGGTATACCGAGTCCTAAAGACAGTGAAAGAGAAAGGTCTGAAGAAGAAAAGATATCAGCAGCCTTTGATAATTGAAGTCAGAAGAACTCCGCTGAGAGAACGTCTATCTGTTGTAGCGGAGAGAAGAGAAAGAAAATATACCCCATACGGTGAATACCGGGGCGTGACACCTGAACTTCGGGTTCAGGGATCCGCCGCGAAAGGTCCCAGCGAAAAGGAAAGAAAATCTGGAGTCCAAAGCCTTACAGAGAAGATAGAAAAGAAAGGGAACTGATCGGGCGTGACATCTGGTGTAGCCTCCAGAGATCCCCTTTCATAAAAATCGTCAACAATGGGTACCTAAGGAAAAGGTGCCTATTAATGACATTCGCATAGTCGACACCTTGAAAGATCTCCAAGGAATCCTATTGCCAACCAACTTCATCCTCTCAGAAGAAGGTCAACTTTGATCGTACCTCTCCAATTAAAGAAGTTCCTATACCGCATGAAGAGCCAGAAATCTACTGGAAGCGTCGCTCTGAAATTCGAGTACAAGAAAATAATAAAGATGAAGTACCATGGAGGTTGAGGTAGTCTATATGGTGGGACATGGTGATGAGCCACATCAAACACGTGGTATAGACGACGCAACGAAGCAGTGCCCACTTCTTCTAAAACAACATCTCAAGAAGATCAAGCTCAGTACGAGCAGTTACAGAGAAGAAGTCCCTTCAGGTGATGAACCGAATGATGATCAAGAAGAAGAAGTGCTCGCTGAGACACTAGCACAAACACAAAGGCGTTTGAAATTTCAAATGAAGGAGAAAAGATAAGGAGATATCAGAGTTGAATAGCAAGATGACAGAAATGATGGCACGATGACTGCTGTGATGCAGTTAATGCAAAAAACATCACTACTACTCCTTACTTGGCTCAACCAATTGATCATCAAAATAACAACTCAGCATGTATCAAAGTAGCATTCATACTAATCTGCCAATGGACCTAATACCCAAGTGTCCAGATACGAGCAGAAATGAGAAGGAAATGAGGCTGATCAACCTGTTCATCCACAAACTCATCAAAACATTACAAGTGCATCTGAGCGAGATGACTCCACAGCTAGAATCAATCATCAATGAAAAGATTAAAGCTGTCATTGCATCAGAAACATGTTGAGAAGTTTGTGAGCAGGGTCGCCCGTATCCAGCCGAGTACGATCAGGTGCCCTACCTAAAAGTTACTCAGTGCCTAAGTTCAACACTTTTAATGGCACCGGCATCCAAAAAAACATCTGGCCCAATTTAAAGAACCTGGGAAATACTGGGGTGTTGATGCTCTACTCTTTCGCCAATTATTAGTAGTTTGACTGCGCTGCTTTGAATGGTACACCGAGCTTCCTAATGATTCTGTCAAAGCATTTGCAGAACTAGAAAATATGTTCGTGAAAAGGTTCGCCAGTGCTACCGAGAAGACTACTATCGCTGACCTTGCCTTAGAAAAACGAAAAAAAGGTGGTCGGTGACAAAGTATATCACCGCTGGCGCAACATAAGTATGAAATGCGAACAACGTTGGAAGAGGAGCACGCCGTTCAACTACTGATGGGAAATATCGATGATAAGATGTTACCATTTTATGCATGGCCTCCATCAGCACTTACCAAGAGCTACTGGACAGAGTAGCTAAATTTGAAAAGTTGAATTTGTCTAAGTCTGAATATCATTCAGATAGACCCCGAAAGAATAAAGTTGTGGATAATGAAGAGATGAAATTTATTCCACATCATCTTAAGAATTGACAAAGAAAGACTATCTACTCTAAAGATGATAGGGAAGCAGTACATAAACCCCAGCCAAAATAATTTTGGGAGGAAATAATAGATCTCAAACTTTCCATAATGGAGGAGAACGTTCGAAGCCAGAACTGGTGATCGAATCACATCCCTTAAAGAGAAAATGAATAGAGTATTCTTTTAAAAGGAAAGTGTGGCAAAGCTATTCAACAAGGCTTAAAGCTGGTCTTGAATTACCGGAGTGTAAAAGACCCGAGAAGCTGATCAAAAAAATGATCCAAGTTATTGCCCATATCACCGAGTTATCAGTCACCCTATTGAAGATGTTATGTCTTCAGATTAGCTTGAAAGAAAGTACATAAATGGTGAATTCACACTATCAAATAGCGTTTTAGTTCACCCAAAGAATGAGTCTGAAGGTGATTATGTCTTGTCCTATACCCTGATTAGGAAGGAGATAAAATGAAAGGAAAAATAATGCCAGAAAAAGATGAATGGCAAACCGCAATCTCCAAGAAGACAATAAAGATGATCAAACAACTGGAAGGAATTCCCGCATCAAATGGAAATCCTCTACAGAACCAGTGCTTGATTAAAAGGAAATCCAAATTCAGGTGCATCCACTTCTAGGTCATTAACTCGGAGACGTCCTAATACGAAGCGGTTCTATAAAACATCCTCCAAGAAATCCAATAACTCAAATAAGCGCATCAAGCAGAAGAGAAAACAACAACACTTCAAAAAATCATCAACAATTTGGAGGATTTCATCAACCATCGAGGCGACCTCTAACACTTGCGGATTTTTATGTCCAGCTTCAAATAGACCAATCAGAAGTGGAAGATGATGAACAAGAAGATGAAGATCAACTCCATGTAGAGACATGTCGAGTCATCTCCGTGGCATTAAATACAGCCCAAAAAATTCTGTAAAGATCATGATATGGGTCAGATAGCAATATCTCCCACAAAAATGACTGATAAATGACGTCTGAGTCAGTCTGATGGTACTACAACAGATTATAACTCAGAAGAAGAGCTGTGCTTCCAAGTGAAGATGAGTCAGATCAACAAATAGCTTCACGAATGGAGCGTGTAAAGTTAAATGAAAATTATGAACATTCAACAAAAACTTCATCAGATGATGTTGAATCGAACGAAGTGGCTCAAGTACAGTTAAGAAGTGGTAAAGTGTTGCCGCCACCCCCACTAAAAAAGGGGTTATCAAACAAAGATAGGAAAAAGATATAATCATCAATGAAGAAATCATTCCTAAAGATCATAAAAAGAAATATGACACAAATAAAGAGATAGGAGTATAATTCATTTCTCATTTGAGAAAGATCCCAGCACAACTCAGTATCTATGAAGCTCTTCTGATGTCAAAAGATCTTCGAGAAACCTTGATACAAGCTCTCAAAAATCTAGAAGAGATATGAAGCATATTTCGAAGAGATGTTTGAGTGAAGTTCTTCATACCAGAAATGAACCTGTTATAACATTCTCTGAAGAAGATCTCATGTTGGGGACTACAGAACTAATCACCCTTTATATGTCACGGCAGAAAGTGATGGCATCATAATAAAGCGAATCTTGATTGACCCTGGGTCTTCAATAAACCTCATGAGCTTGCGCACACTAAGATCACTATCCCTAGATATTCAACATCTCGGGCCAGATAAACTTATGGTGCATGGCTTCAACGAGAAAGGACAAAGAACTGTAGTTCTTGTTCTTCCCTTGATTTAGAGAACTGTACACAGAAGCCAATTTCTATATTATCGATGCAGACACTTCATTCAAGGCACTCTTGGGAAGACCTTGGCTCCATGAGAATGGTCTTGTCCATCAACTATGCACCAATGCATGAAATATCTAAAGGATGGGAAGAGTTCAGAATTTCTGGAGATATACAACCCTTCGCAGTCCAGAAGTAAAAATTTATGATGATGCAAAATACTCATTCCAAATAAAGTAAAGCAGATGAATCTTCTGCAAGTAAAGCATCTACCGCGATGAGTACAAAACAATCCAAAGGAGTTGAAGAAAAGGATACGAGAAGAAAGTCACAAAATTTTCTAAAGGGCTAACACATTACCTAGATCAAATAAAGTTGTACTCCACTTGGGAAGTGACCGGAGGAAGATGATGATATCTCTGAAATCCACAAGCCTTTGATTAAAGAAAAGCCAAGGGAGAATACTTTTGTGGTTACACTGATCCCTCCACAACATTTTAGAGAAATCGTAATCCCGTGAGGTTCATAATGTTGAAGAGCTTAAAACATTTTATGTACCTCCCCAACGTGGAAGTAGTGGTCCGGGAAGTTTATTCTACAAATTTGGAGAGTATCAAGAGATAATATCAATGAGCTTGGGAATTTGATGAAGATGCAGAAATAATTCCTACAGAAATGCCTAAATATTGTCCCAAAAGAATTCAGCAAATGTACAAAAGTCTGGAGTTCATATATGGCCACTCGGCAACGGCACGTTTCTTTCAAAGAATGTGGTGTCATGAATTATCAAAATGGGTAATCGTGATACAAAAGACTTGGGATTTATTGAAGCAGAACATATGAGCGAGATGTATGTTATGCGATAAATGACAAAAATCCGATTACTGAAAATACGGATATAAATGAAGAGAAAGATGTGAAGCTAAACCTGCACCAGAAGAACTTGAAGATGGTGGACAGGCCACTACCATGGATGAGCTTAAAGAATAAATTTGGGAACTGATGAGGATCTTCGCCCGACCTTCATTAGTGCTCTTCTCTCCAAGAATAAAGTTGAAAAGATGAAAGCATTACTCAGTGAATTTAGGGACTGCTTTGCTTGGACATACGATGAAATGCCACTTATCCCCTGATATAGCGTTCATAAATTAGCAATCAAACCAGGGCAGTACCTGTAAAGCAAGCTCCAAGGCGAATGAGATTGGAGATCGAAGAACAAGTGATTGCAGAAACCAAGAAGCTCATCGAAGCAGGTTTCATTCGAGAAGAAAAATATGCTGATTGGATCGCCAACATTGTCCCTGTGAAAAAGAAGAATGGACAAATTCGCATATGCATCGATTTCGAGATCTAACAAGGCGTGTCCAAAAGACGACTTCCCACTTCCAATATCAGAACTGTTGTGTTGACAATACATCCAATTATGATATATTTTCATTTATGGATGGGTCGTCGGGATATAACCAAATTAAATGGGACTTGAAGATGAAAAACATACGTCTTTTAGGACTCCTATCGGTATATTTTGTTACACAGTCATGCCTTCGGCTTGAAGAATGCTGGAGCTACATACCAAAGAGCTATGACGCATATATTTGATGAGCTTATCCACCAGAAAGTTGAATGTTATGTGGATGATCTTGTTGTGAAAAGCATGGATCAAAAAGATCACCTTGAAGATTTGAGAATTGTGTTTGAAAGAATCAGAAAAATTCAATCTCAAAATGAATCCACTCAAATGTGCTTTTGGAGTTTTCTTTAGGAAAATTTCTTGGGTCGTTGTACGACACAGAGGAATTGAAGTAGATCCTAACAAAGTTAGGCAATTATAGAAATGCCGCCTCCGAAAGTCTCCGTCAACTTCATTCTTTACAAGGACAACTTGCATTTATACGACGGTTCATCTCAAATTTATCAGGCAGATGTCAACCATTTGCAAAGCTGATGAAGAAAGATGTTCATTTTAAATGGGATGATGATGCCAAGAAGCTTTTGACAGTATCAAGCGATATCTTCTGAGCCACCCATCCTTGCAGCACCAATTCCAGGAAGCCTCTTATCCTATATACCGCAGCGTTGGAAGAGTCCCTTGGGCACTGCTAGCTCACACACTGAAGAAGGCAAAGAAATGTACTATACTATATCAGTCGAGATTGATCGGAGCAGAAATACGCTACTCTCAATTGAGAAACACTGTCTAGCGTTGATTTTTGCAGTCCAAAAGCTCCGCCACTATATGTTGTCTCATAAATAAAACACTGATATCAAAGATCGATCCGCTGAAATTCTTGATGACAGACCAGCGTTGACAGGTCGCCTAGCCCGGTGGGCGGTGATACTTCTACAGTTTGATATCGTATGTCCCCCAAAAGCAGTGAAAGGGCAAATATTAGCAGTTTTCTGGCTGCACATCCCGTATCCGCAGACTCGCCGCTCAATGACGATCTGCCCGATGAACAAATTCTAGTTGTTCTTGAAGAAGGAGAAATCACAAATTTGGGAAATGTATTTTGATGGTGCATCGTCAATTAAACCTGCCCGACCCCCAACCTTCCCAAAGCTCGAGCCGGCCTCGTCTCATTTTCATAGCGCCAAATGGAGGGATAATGAGATTCTCATTTGGTTTAACTGAACCAGGAACCAATAATGAAGCAGAATACGAAGCTTAATAGCGGGTCTTGAGATCGCTATTTCGATGGAAATTCAAAACCTCAAAGTTTTGGTGATTCTCAACTCATTATAAATCAAGTAATGGGTATTTATAAAATGGCAGAATCGGGTTGATTTACTATCATAGACGAGTTCTCGAGCTCATGAAGCAGATTACAAATGTCACATTAATTCAAGTATCTCGAGCTCATAATAGTAAAGAAGATTCTTAGCAAAACTTGCTAAAGAAATGGCGAGCATGAATGATGAGCCAGTACTAATCAGTGTCAACCACGCGAGTACTAGAACCAGCAATTTTGTGTTCCCGCAGGAAGAGGAGTCAATAAATCCAAGTCAGCAGGACACAACTTCGGTGTTCCTCAATCTCCCCAACAAATTGTTCCTGAAAATCAACAAGATAACCTCATGTTTATAGGAAAGAAAATTTGGTAGAGCTTCTGAGTCTTGGCTAGAATGCCTTGAAGTTGAAGAGCAAATGACTGGAGACAACCTTTCATCAACTATTTCAGAGAAAATAAACTTCCTGAAGATAAATCATTAGCTACACAAATCAAGAAGAGAGCATTGCGATATGCGTTTGTCAACAATACGCGTATCGAAGGTCATTTGACACAAATGTGGCTACGATGCTTAGGAAAGATGAAGCTGATAAAGTTATTTCTGAATTCATGAAGGAATGTGGTGCACATCAATCAGGTCCTAAATGGCCATTAAAGTTAAAAGGATGGGTTATTACTGGTCATCAATGGTAAAAGATTGTACAAATCATGCAGATATATGTCATGAATGCCAAGTTCATGGCAATAATATACATCAACCACCAAATCCTTTACATCCCACTATAGCATCCTGGCCATTTGAATGCTGGGGGCAGATGTAAAGGGCCAATTGATCCACCATCATCTGCTGGGCATCGCTCATATTAGCGGCAACAGACTATTTTTCTAAATGGGCTGAAGCAGTTCATTCAAAGAAGTCACTGCACATCATGTGATCAACTATTTACTCATAACGTTGTCTACGATTTGGTGTACCCCGTCGCATAATCTCAGACAACGGTTCAGCTTTTAAAATATCAAAATTTACAAATTTATTGAGCGGCATAAAATTGATTGGCGATATTCATCAATCTATAATCCAAGGGCAAATGGATTAGCAGAAGCCTTCAATAAAACACTCGTTAAACTGCTAAGAAAAATTCTTACTAAGAATAAAAGAGAATGGTATACTAAGTTAGCAGAAGCATTATGGGCATATCGTACTACATACAAGACACAACGAAAGCAACTCCTTATGCACTGGTGTTTGGAGCTGAAGCTGTACTGCCACTTGAAGTTGAACTGCCGTCACTTCGGGTAGCTATTCAGTATGATCTCACAGAAGAACAAAATGCTCGCCTACGAATGGAAGAGCTTGATGCGTTGGATGAAGCTGACATCCAGGCTCAACAAAATCTAGAGATTTATCGAGCAAGAATGGTGAAATCTTTTGACTGTATGGTACGACCTCGAGCATTTCAAGAAGGAGAATTGATCCTGTGCTGAGAAGACCCATTATATCCCACACCGAAGGATTGGTGGAAAATTTGAACCAATTGGGAAGGTCCTTTTGTCATCGAGAAAGGTGTACCAAGGTGGAGCATATCAACTTATTGATTTAGAAGGTCGACGACCTATGCCCCCGATTAATGGGAGATACTTGAAGAAGTATCATTCTGAAGAAAAACAAGCTGAAGATTATTCTCTTATAAATAAAGAAAATATTTCTAAGATGTCTTAGAAATTCTCCCACAAGACAGGGGCATTTTTAAGTTTAAAAATGCCAAAAATCTGATGACGGATGAATTTTCTTCAAGGCAGGGGCATTTTAAATATTTATTTGGGTTATCATCGAACTCCAAATAAATATTAAAATTATTCATGAAGCTATCACAGCATAAATACGGGCAGAAGCTGGTGCCTTCAACAGGAAAATATACAATCATCGCAAAAATTTTGCCAAAATCTCGAAGTCCAGATTGAGAAGAATTTTTGATCTGACAACTTCAACAAATCAAATTCGACAAGTATGAACTGTCATTGTACAAGTCCAGTGCTCAAATATATACAATATAAGTCTCAAAGCCTATATGTGGCCGACCCATGATAGCTTTACTTACTCAACAAGCCGTTATAAGAGGCCGTAGTAGGAAAGCGCCTGTTTTGTTAGCCCGATGACAAATACTATCAAGTTTGATATTTGTCAATTTAGCAAATCAAAGCAGTTCAGATTCAAAAAAATTTCTCAACTAACAAATGGATTGAGGTAAAATTCAAAAAAATCTCAATCAACTCAAAGGCACCAAGCCACAATAAAAACTCCTATCAAATTTGGAATATTATCCTTCAATAAATCTATCAAGCACAAAGCTAAGATCGAAGGAGCTTCACTTCTTCAACATGTCCGAAAAGCCACGAAGCTTAGGATCGAAGAGTTATCCCGCAGTTTTATAAAAGCTATAGGCTGAACTAAAGGAATATTGTCATCATCAAAGTCCGCCATGCAAAATGCTTTGGACAGATGACTATTTGCCACCGACCTAAAATCATTCTAAAGGATTTAGGTAACCAATATGGATTCTTTATCAAGCCCATGAAAGCACAAAGCTAGGGCAGAAGAAATGTTAATTCATGACAAACACAAAGATAAATCATGGATTTCTAGAAGACCTTCTATATGACATCTAAAATTAGTTTTAGAATCTATAGGGTCAACCAGTTTACAACAAACATGATCTGCTATAGAGCGCATATCATATTTGTTGGGGGGCATTTTGTGACTGTAACTGTCGCCCCCGACTGAAGCCCCGATCGGACACGACGATTCGCCCACCGACTTACTCACCGCCTCACTCGCAAAATAAAAATAAAACCTCCCTCATTCGGTTCCAACGCATATTCACGCACAAAAAATCGCAAGGGAGAGAGGTTCGTGACTAACCTCTTGCCAACGTCGATCCCGCGGAGTTCTCTGCCCTAGCCGACTCCTGCCATCCTTCAGAACTCGTCGCCGGCGCCGAACTCGCCACCGTCTGCCCGCGTGGACCACCCTGCCTCCGACCAGACAATCCTCCGCCGCCGCCGCCGCTCTGACGCCACCTCTGCTCTGCCGGGCCTCCATTGACTCCAAGGATCGAACCGCCACCTCCGTCCAAGCCGACACTGCCGCCGCCGCCGCGCCGGCCGACTCCAGCGCCGATTCCCTCCGTGCGTGAACCCGCCGCCGTGCGTGACTCGCTCTCTGCCATAGCTTGATCGGGACTTTGCTCTCACCCGATCCTTCTCTCCCTCTCTCTGTATATTAATATATATAAAATATATATTATATATCTTATAATGTAAATTATATATATTATAATATATAATGTATATAATGATGCATTATATAATATTATATAATTTATGTAATGATAATAATAATGTAATATTATTATTGTTATATATAATATATAATATTAATTTATAATATATAAAAAAGAGAAGAAAGAAAGAAACTGAGATGGAGAGAAATAAAAGAAATTTCATAGGTGGAAGACCCCGGTCGTCGTACCTTAGGTCCGACCGGGATGGTTTTAAAATTTTGAAGACAGGGCCGTCGCATCTTAGATCCGGCCGGGATGGTTCCAATTTGAAGACCTCACGCAGTCAGATCTTAGATCCTGGTGAGATGGTTTGAATTCGAGCCCCTACGCCGTCGACCTTAGGTCCGGGTAGAAGAAATTACGGCAGTGCCGTCCGATTTCTCCCTCGGTGGGGAGGCGACGCCGGGAGGCTGCCGAAATTTTCAGTGACATTAAGGACTTGGACTACAAAAATTGAAATTGATTTGAACAAAATTAAAAACATAAAATCAATTTTAATTTAAATTCGATTAAATAATTTTGGAATTGAATTTAAACTAAAATATAAAGAACTTGACTTGAATGACCAAATCCATCATACACATTGAACCATCCTTAAAGACAAAGGATTGTAATTATAATTTGTTTGCAAGAAACAAAAGCTTCTTTTGGGAGTATAATTTGACTACAAAGTCAGGTATGTGAGTTCTTTGGACCTTGATAGATCACTTTCACATTGACATGATACATCCCTAAATAAAAATTGAGGAAAAACATTTTGAAATGTTAAGTCTCTAATCGATTATAACACTAGTGTTGTATGAAGATATGTATAAGCCTCTTGCAATGAACACTACGACTTCTATCCAGTCAACAATAATCTACAAACAAAAACATCAATCCTTTGTAGACTAAGGAAGTTCATGTGCTATGGATTCAATGAATCCCCAACAAAGGTGAATGAAGGAGATGTAGTAAACATAACTCTCTATGAATCAGTTATGCAAGTATATGCACTATCCCCTTTAAAAAGAAAGTTTTGAATGCAATGAAACACATTAACCTTTCTTGCAAGCAGAGACCAAATCGAAGGGATAACATAATCACAACCAATCGATAACATAGACTTCCCATTGGAATTTTAGAGATCTTCAAGCTAATCATAATACAGATTTCTACGGGTTGTGGAAGATCTGTTATCACACCACATACTACCTATAGGTGAACACCAGATGATACACAATAAATCAAATTTAATCTCTACGAATGCCGTAGAAGAAGAGTTGCACTCCCGGTGTATCAACTGTAAGCAAAATGTCAAAGGACAAGGAAATTGTATCGAACAAATCAATCTACTTGCGGGAAGAATGGTGGATTTGTAGCAAGAAAGATAATCTTCTACGAGCATGATACAAGTAGTGGTGCGATTGAGCAAATCCCTCTACGAGTTGTGCTAAGTGACAATTATAGGGTTAAAACAAACTAAATGCAATAATTGAAATCTAGAAAAGCAATAACGCCACCGGATCCGCAACACGTGTGCAAGCGGACAGAAGGCGTTCGTAGGCCCTTAAATGAAATCTCGGGCCATTTTCTAAAAGAAATCTCTTGCAAATGGATCATATTTAAATATTTTAAAATGCCCCTTATGTATTAAATATGATCCCTTAAATTAAAATCAATCCCTGCATGTGTTCCGGTCAACATGTTAAAAGTACAAACACCAATGACCGAGAATGCTGCGCAGGGTCAAATGATATAACCCGCTGTGCTACGATCGTCGAATTATAAATGTCAAATCTAACGATTCGAGAATGCTGTGCTGGTCTAATATTTGTGTTTCATCCTCCTCCTCAAAGGACTGGAGTCGACATGACTTGAATAACAAAATGCCTCCCAAATTCCTACAAAAATACAACCCCTTAACTTCACCCCGATGATGGCCGCGTTGACAGAAAAATCTCAACGAGGGGTCAAATTTCAAATCTCAAATCAAATAACAACTCAAATTCTTGAAATAAAATCTGTCAACTAAAAACTAAAAGCTAAAAATCATCCACCTCCCGCAATCGTTTGTCGGGGGTGATAAATTTGAAATTAATCTCAGCTCACAAAGAGCGAATGCATGTCGGGTGTATCATTACGATTCATCCTCAAATAGTCTCTTGCCACAGGGACGTGGCACGTGCCCTCTGATCGGGGTTTTGCCGCAAAATGGCACCATTATATTACGATCACGGCCAAAGCCCGTAAGTTCCCTAAAGGCGTCAAACCCTTGAGCGATGGATCATAAGGTATATCGATAGGCATAAAGCCCTTGTCAGCTAAGGTGGATTCATATATATCCCCTTAGAACAAACACCACCGGTCTACAAGGTATCCTTGGACGAAGCAACCATGGCTGCCGACAAGATGCCTTCTGTCAGGTTGGGTCGACTACCTCCTCTGACTAAGTAGACCAGGGATCACGACAGCCCGGGACGACGGAACCATGGGATCTTGATCGGGCTCGTCTTCATTCCCCCCACCACCAGTTTTAAGTTTATGGTGATAAACTTAAATTCTAAATTTCAAACTCCAAATTCAAATTTAAACCCTAAAACTATTGCTATTATACGATAGGTTTATAACCTATTCGACCTCTTTTACGACTGCCTTAATCGAAAGTTCTCTCCTATTATTGGAGGGGTAATTAACTATAGGGGCTTGCGCCTATAGAGAAACCAGAACTCAGATCAAAGTCCTCACCAAATGAGGGCGAAATCTCTAGGTAGTATCTTATCTACAAACCCAATCTGCATTCTGAAAATTCCCCCGGGATCACATATCCTAAAGATTGGAATTTTTCGGAGCCCACAGGGTCTTTACTTGCCCCTACCCGTCCCCGATTCCATCTGCGAGGATCTGAGCCTGGATTTTGTCCTCGGCCTACCCCGCACAAAGAAAGGTAATGACTCCATTATGGTAGTCGTTGAACGCTTTTCAAAAATGGCTCACTTCCTTTCTTGTAAGAAGATGTCAAATGCTCTACACGTTACCCATCTTTTCTTTCATCAAATTGTGCGGCTTCATGGCGTCCCAAGGAGTCTCACCTCAGACAGAGACGTTAAGTTTATTAGCCATTTCTGGCATGAGTTATGGAAGCGATTGGGCACCGATTTGCGCCTCATCTCAGCTTATCACCACCAATCCGACGGCCAAACGGAGGTAGTCAATCGTACCCAGGGGAGCATGCTTCGTTGCTTCGTACAGGACTACCCGAAATAATGGGAGGATGTGCTAACCACGGCTGAGTTCGCATATAACTCTATGGTAAATCGATCCACCGGTAAGACCCCCTTTAGCATTGTTTATACTAAACTCTCCAATCTTGCATTGGATGTAGCTATTCTTCCCAGGTGCAAATCGGGAGCTGCTACAACCTTTACAAATCAATATTCCAAAATGCTAGCCAATGTTCACCAGCAACTGAGAAAAGAAAATCTGAAGTATAACTGTGGGCTCCGAAAAATTCCAATCTTTAGGATATGTGATCCCGGGGAATTTTCAGAAGGCAGATTGGGTTTGTAGATAAGACACTACCTAGAGATTTCGCCCTCATTTGGTGAGGACTTTTTGATCTGAGTTCTGGTTTCCTATAGGCGCAAGCCCCTATAGTTAATTACCCCTCCCATAATAGGAGAGAACTTTCGATTAAGGCTAGTCGTAAAGAGGTCGAATAGGTTATAAACCTATCGTATAATAGCAATGTTTAGGGTTTAAAATTTGAATTTGGAAGTTTGAAATTTAGAATTTAAGTTTATCACCATAAACTTAAAACTGGTGGTGGGGGGAATGAAGACGAGCCCGATCAAGATCCCATGGTTCCGTCGTCCCGGGCTGTCGTGATCCCTGGTCTACTTAGTCAGAGGAGGTAGTCGACCCAACCTGACAGAAGGCACCTTGTCGGCAGCCATGGGTTGCTTCGTCCAAGATACCTTGTAGACCTGGGTTGGTGTTTGTCTAAGGGGATATATATGAATCCACCTTAGCTGACAGAGGGCTTTATGCCTATCGAATATACCTTATGATCCATCGCTCAAGGGTTTGACGCCTTTAGGGAACATACGGGCTTTGGCCGTGATCGTAATATAATGGTGCCATTTTGCGGCAAAACCCCCCGATCAGAGGGCACGTGCCACGTCCCTGTTGGCAAGAGACTATTTGAGGATGAATCGTAATGATACACCCGACATGCATTCGCTCTTTGTGAGCTGAGATTAATTTCAAATTTATCACCCCCGACAAACGATTGCGGGAGGTGGATGATTTTTAGCTTTTAGTTTTTAGTTGACAGATTTTATTTCAAGAATTTGAGTTGTTATTTGATTTGAGATTTGAAATTTGACCCCTCCGTTGAGATTTCTGTCAACGCGGCCATCATCGGGGTGAAGTTAAGGTTTGGTTGTATTTTTGTAGGAATTTGGGAGGCATTTGTTATTTCAAGTCATGTCGACTCCAGTCCTTTTGAGGAGGAGGATGAAACTCAAATATTAGACCAGCACAGCATTCTCGAATCGTTAGATTTGACATTTATATTCGACGATCGTAGCACATGCGGGTTATATCATTTGACCCTGCGCAGCATTCTCGGTCATTGGTGTTTGTACTTTTAACATGTTGACCGGAACACATGCAGGGATTGATTTTAATTTAAGGATCATATTTAATACATAAGGGGCATTTTAAAATATTTAAATATGATCCATTTGCAAGAGATTTCTTTAGAAAATGGCCCGAGATTTCATTTAAGGGCCTACGAACGCCTTCTGTCCGCTTGCACACGTGTTGCGGATCCGGTGGCGTTATTGCTTTTCTAGATTTCAATTATTGCATTTAGTTTGTTTTAACTCCTATAATTGTCACTTAGCACAACTCGTAGAGGGTATTTGCTCAATCGCCACTACTTGATCATGCTCGTAGAAGAATTATCTTTCTTGCTACAAATCCACCTATTCTTTCCGCAAGTAGATTGATTTGTTCGATACAATTTCTTGTCCTTTGACATTTTGCTTACAGTTGATACACCGGGAGTGCAACTCTTCTTCTAAGGCATTCGTAGAGATTTAAATTTGATTTATTGTTTATCATCTGGTGTTCACCTATAGGTAGTATGTGGTGTGTATAACAGATCTTCCACAACCCCGTAGAAATCTGTATTATGATTAGCTTGAAGATCTCTAAAATTCCAATGGGAAGTCTATGTTATCGATTGGTTGTGATTATGTTATCCCTTCGATTTGGTCTCTGCTTGCAAGAAAGGTTAATGTGTTCATTGCATTTCAAAACTTTCTTTTTAAAGGGGATAGGTGCATATACTTGCATAACTGATTCATAGATGAGTTATGTTTACTACATCTCCTTCATTCACCTTTGTTGGGGATTCATTGAATCCATAGCACATGAACTTCCTTAGTCTACAAAGGATTGATGTTTTTTTTGTTTGTAGATTTTGTTGACTGGATAGAAGTCGTAGTGTTCATTGCAAGAGGCTTATACATATCTTCATACAACACTAGTGTTATAATCGATTAGAGACTTACATTTCAAAATGTTTTTCCTCAATTTTTATTTAGGGATGTATCATGTTCAATGTTGAAAGTGATCTATCAAGGTCCAAAGAACTCACATACCATGACTTTGTAGTCAAATTATACTCCCAAAAGAAGCTTTTGTTTCTTGCAAACAAATTATAATTACAAATCCTTTGTCTTTAAGGATGGTTCAATGTGTATGATGGATTTGGTCATTCAAGTCAAGTTCTTTATATTTTAGTTTAAATTCAATTCCAAAATTATTTAATCGAATTTAAATTAAAATTGATTTTATGTTTTAATTTTGTTCAAATCAATTTTCAATTTTTGTAGTCCAAGTCCTTTAATGTTCACTGAAAATTTCGGCAGCCTCCCGGCGTCGCCTCCCCACCGAGGGAGAAATCGGGACGGCACTGCCGTAATTTCTTCCTACCCGGACCTAAGGTCGACGGCGTAGGGGCTTCGAATTCAAACCATCTCACCAGGATCTAAGATCGACTGCGTGAGGTCTTCAAATTGGAACCATCCCGGCCGGATCTAAGATGCGACGGCCCTGGTTCTTCAAAATTTTAAAACCATCCCGGTCGGACCTAAGGTACGACGACCGGGGTCTTCCACCTATGAAATTTCTTTTATTTCTCTCCATCTCAGTTTCTTTCTTTCTTCTCTTTTTTTATATATTATAAATATAATATTATATTATTATATATAACAATAATAATATTACATTATTATTATCATTACATAATATTATATAATATTATATAATGCATCATTATATACATTATATATTATAATATATATAATTTACATTATAAGATATATAATATATATTTATATATATTAATATACAGAGAGAGGGAGAGAAGGATCGGGTGAGAGCAAAGTCCCGATCAAGCTATGGCAGAGATCGGAGTCACGCACGGCGGCGGGTTCACGCACGGAGGGAATCGGCGCTGGAGTCGGCCGGCGGCGGCGGCGGCGGCAGTGTCGGCTTGGACGGAGGTGGCGGGTTCGATCCTTGGAGTCAATGGAGGCCGGCGAGAGCAGAGGTGGCGTCAGAGCGGCGGCGGCGGCGGAGGATTGTCTGGTCGGAGGCAGGGTGGTCCAGCGTCGGCAGACGGTGGCGAGTTCGGCGCCGGCGACGAGTTCTGAAGGATGGCAGGAGTCGGCTAGGGCAGAGAACTCGCGGGATCGACGTTGGTGCAAGAGGTTAGTCACGAACCTCTCTCCCTTGCGATTTTTTGTGCGTGAATGAATGCGTTGGAACCGAATGAGAGGAGGTTTTATTTTTATTTTGCGAGTGAGGCGGTGAGTAAGTCGGTGGGCGAATCGTCGTGTCCGATCGGGGCTTCAGTCGGTGGGGAGCGACAGTTACAGTCAACAAATGCCCCCCAACAAATATGATATGCGCTCTATAGCAGATCATGTTTGTTGTAAACTGGTTGACCCTATAGATATCTAAAACTAAATTTTAGATGTCATATAGAAGGTCTTCTAGAAATCCATGATTTATCTTTGTGATTTGTCATGAATTAACATTTCTTCTGCCCTAGCTTTGTGCTTTCATGGGCTTGATAAAGAATCCATATTGGTTACCTAAATCCTTTAGAATGATTTTAGGTCGGTGGCAAATAGTCATCTGTCCAAAGCATTTTGCATGGCGGACTTTGATGATGACAATATTCCTTTAGTTCAGCCTATAGCTTTATAAGAACTGCGGGATAACTTCTTCGATCCTAAGCTTCGTGCTTTTTCGGACATGTTGAAGAAGTGAAGCTCCTTCGATCTTAGCTTTGTGCTTGATAGATTTATTGAAGGATAATATTTCCAAATTTGATAGGAGTTTTTATTGTGGCTTGGTGCCTTTGAGTTGATTGAGATTTTTTTGAATTTTTACCTCAATCCATTTGTTAGTTGAGAAATTTTTTTTGAATCTGAACTGCTTTGATTTGCTAAATTTGACAAATATCAAACTTGATAGTATTTGTCATCGGGCTAACAAAACAGGCGCTTTCCTACTACGGCCTCTTATAACGGCTTGTTGAGTAAGTAAAGCTATCAGTGGGTCGGCCACATATAGGCTTTGAGACTTATATTGTATATATTTGAGCACTGGACTTGTACTATGACAGTTCATACTTGTCGAATTTGATTTGTTGAAGTTGTCAGATCAAAATTTCTTCTCAATCTGGACTTCGAGATTTTGGCAAAAATTTTTGCGATGATTGTATATTTTCCTGCTTGAAGGCACCAGCTTCTGCCCGTATTTATGCTGTGATAGCTTCATGAATAATTTTAAATATTTATTTGGAGTTCGATGATAACCCAAATAAATATTTAAAATGCCCCTGCCTTGAAGGGAAATTTCATCCGTCATCAGATTTTTGGCATTTTTAAACTTAAAAATGCCCCCTGTCTTGTGGGAGAATTTCTAAGACATCTTAGAAATATTTTCTTTATTTATAAGAGAATAATCTTCAGCTTGTTTTTCTTCAGAATGATACTTCTTCAAGTATCTCCCATTAATCGGGGGCATAGGTCGTCGACCTTCTAAATCAATAAGTTGATATGCTCCACCTTGGTACACCTTCTCGATGACAAAAGGACCTTCCCAATTTGGTTCAAATTTTCCACCAATCCTTCGGTGTGGGATAATGGGTCTTCTCAGCACTAGGATCAATTCTCCTTCTTGAAATGCTCGAGGTCGTACCATACAGTCAAAAGATTTCACCATTCTTGCTCGATAAATCTCTAGATTTTGTTGAGCCTGGAGTCAGACTTCATCCAACGCATCAAGCTCTTCCATTCGTAGGCGAGCATTTTGTTCTTCTGTGAGATCATACTGAATAGCTACCCGAAGTGACGGCAGTTCAACTTCAAGTGGCAGTACAGCTTCAGCTCCAAACACCAGTGCATAAGGAGTTGCTTTCGTTGGTGTCTTGTATGTAGTACGATATGCCCATAATGCTTCTGCTAACTTAGTATGCCATTCTCTTTTATTCTTAGTAAGAATTTTTCTTAGCAGTTTAACGAGTGTTTTATTGAAGGCTTCTGCTAATCCATTTGCCCTTGGATTATAGATTGATGAATATCGCCAATCAATTTTATGCCGCTCAATAAATTTGTAAATTTTGATATTTTTAAAAGCTGAACCGTTGTCTGAGATTATGCGACGGGGTACACCAAATCTGTAGACAACGTTATGAGTAAATAAGTTGATCACATGATGTGCAGTGACTTCTTTGAATGGAACTGCTTCAGCCCATTTAGAAAAATAGTCTGTTGCCGCTAATATGAAGCGATGCCCAGCAGATGATGGTGGATCAATTGGCCCTATTACATCTGTCCCCCAGCATTCAAATGGCCAGGATGCTATAGTGGGATGTAAAGGATTTGGTGGTTGATGTATAATATTGCCATGAACTTGGCATTCATGACATATATCTGCATGATTTGTACAATCTTTTACCATTGATGACCAGTAATAACCCATCCTTTTAACTTTAATGGCCATTTTAGGACCTGATTGATGTGCACCACATAGTCCTTCATGAACTTCAGAAATAACTTTATCAGCTTCATCTTTCCCTAAGCATCGTAGCCACATTTGTTCAAATGACCTTCGATACAGCGTATTGTTGACAAACGCATATCGCAATGCTCTCTTCTTGATTTGTGTAGCTAATGATTTATCTTCAGGAAGTTTATTTTCTCTGAAATAGTTGATGAAAGGTTGTCTCCAGTCATTTTGCTCTTCAACTTCAAGGCATTCTAGCCAAGACTCAGAAGCTCTACCAAATTTTCTTCCTATAAACATTTGAGGTTTATCTTGTTGATTTTCAGGAACAATTTGTTGGGGAGATTGAGGAACAACCGAAGTTGTGTCCTGCTGACTTGGATTTATTGACTCCTCTTCCTGCGGGGAACACAAAATTGCTGGTTCTAGTACTCGACGTGTGTTGACACTGATTAGTACTGGCTCATCATTCATGCTCGCCATTTCTTTAGCAAGTTTTGCTAAAGAATCTTCTTTACTATTATGAGCTCGAGATACTTGAATTAATGTGACATTTGTAATCTGCTTCATGAGCTCGAGAACTCGTCTATGATAGTAAATCAACCCGATTCTGCCAATTTTATAAATACCCATTACTTGATTTATAATGAGTTGAGAATCACCAAAAACTTTGAGGTTTTGAATTTCCATCGAAATAGCGATCTCAAGACCCGCTATTAAAGCTTCGTATTCTGCTTCATTATTGGTTCCTGGTTCAGTTAAACCAAATGAGAATCTCATTATCCCTCCATTTGGCGCTATGAAAATGAGACCGATGCCGGCTCGAGCTTTGGGAAGGTTTGGGGGTCGGGCAGGTTTAATTGACGATGCACCATCAAAATACATTTCCCAAATTTGTGATTTCTCTTCTTCTAGAACAACTAGAATTTGTTCATCGGGCAGATCGTCATTGAGCGGCGAGTCTGCGGATACGGGATGTGCAGCCAGAAAATCTGCTAATATTTGCCCTTTCACTGCTTTTTGGGGGACATACGTGATATCAAACTGTAGAAGTATCACCGCCCACCGGGCTAGGCGACCTGTCAACGCTGGTCTTGTCATCAAGAATTTCAGCGGATCGATCTTTGATATCAGTGTTATTTTATGAGACAACATATAGTGGCGGAGCTTTTGGACTGCAAAAATCAACGCTAGACAGTGTTTCTCAATTGGAGAGTAGCGTATTTCTGCTCCGATCAATCTTCGACTGATATAGTATAGTACATTTTCTTTGCCTTCTTCATTGTGTTGAGCTAGCAGTGCTCCAAGGGACTCTTCCAACGCTGCGGTATATAGGATAAGAGGCTTCCCTGGAATTGGTGCTGCAAGGATGGGTGGGCTCAGAAGATATCGCTTGATACTGTCAAAAGCTTCTTGGCATTCATCATCCCATTTAAAATGAACATCTTTCTTCATCAGCTTTGCAAATGGTTGACATCTGCCTGATAAATTTGAGATGAACCGTCGTATAAATGCAAGTTGTCCTTGTAAAGAATGAAGTTGACGGAGACTTTTCGGAGGCGGCATTTCTATAATTGCCTTAACTTTGTTAGGATCTACTTCAATTCCTCTGTGTCGTACAACGTACCCAAGAAATTTTCCTAAAGAAACTCCAAAAGCACATTTGAGTGGATTCATTTTGAGATTGAATTTTCTGATTCTTTCAAACACAATTCTCAAATCTTCAAGGTGATCTTTTTGATCCATGCTTTTCACAACAAGATCATCCACATAACATTCAACTTTCTGGTGGATAAGCTCATCAAATATATGCGTCATAGCTCTTTGGTATGTAGCTCCAGCATTCTTCAAGCCGAAGGGCATGACTGTGTAACAAAATATACCGATAGGAGTCCTAAAAGACGTATGTTTTTCATCTTCAAGTGCCATTTTAATTTGGTTATATCCCGACGACCCATCCATAAATGAAAATATATCATAATTGGATGTATTGTCAACCAACAGTTCTGATATTGGAAGTGGGAAGTCGTCTTTTGGACACGCCTTGTTAAGATCTCGAAAATCGATGCATATGCGAATTTGTCCATTCTTCTTTTTCACAGGGACAATGTTGGCGATCCAATCAGCATATTTTTCTTCTCGAATGAAACCTGCTTCGATGAGCTTCTTGGTTTCTGCAATCACTTGTTCTTCGATCTCCAATCTCATTCGCCTTGGAGCTTGCTTTACAGGTACTGCACCTGGTTTGATTGCTAATTTATGAACAGCTATATCAGGGGATAAGCTTGGCATTTCATCGTATGTCCAAGCAAAGCAGTCCCTAAATTCACTGAGTAATGCTTTCATCTTTTCAACTTTATTCTTGGAGAGAAGAGCACTAATGAAGGTCGGGCGAAGATCCTCATCAGTTCCCAAATTTATTTCTTTAAGCTCATCCATGGTAGTGGCCTGTCCACCATCTTCAAGTTCTTCTGGTGCAGGTTTAGCTTCAACATCTTTCTCTTCATTTATATCCGTATTTTCAGTAATCGGATTTTTGTCATTTATCGCATAACATACATCTCGCTCAGTATGTTCTGCTTCAATAAATCCCAAGTCTTTTGTATCACGATTACCCATTTTTGATAATTCATGACACCACATTCTTTGAAAGAAACGTGCTCGTTGCCGAGTGGCCATATTATGAACTCCAGACTTTTGTATCATTTGCTGAATTCTTTTGGGACAATATTTAGGCATTTCTGTAGGAATTATTTCTGCATCTTCATCAAAATTCCCAAGCTCATTGATATTATCTTCTTGATACTCTCCAAATTTGTAGAATAAACTTCCCGGACCACTACTTCCACGTTGGGGAGGTACATAAAATGTTTTAAGCTCTTCAACATTATGAACCTCACGGGATACGATTTCTCTAAAATGTTGTGGAGGGATCAATGTAACCACAAAAGTATTCTCCTTTGGCTTTTCTTTAATCAAAGGCTTGTGGATTTCAGAGATATCATCATCTTCCTCCGTGTCACTTCCCAAGTGGAGTACAACTTTATTTGATCTAGGTAATGTGTTAGCCCTTTTAGGAAAATTTTGTGACTTTCTTCTCGTATCCTTTTCTTCAACTCCTTTGGATTGTTTTGTACTCATCGCGGTAGATGCTTTACTTGCAGAAGATTTCATCTGCTTTACTTTATTTGGAATGAAGTATTTTGCATCATCATAAATTTTTACTTCGTGGACTGCGAAGGGTTGTATATCTCCAGAAATTCTGAACTCTTTCCCATCCTTTAGATATTTCATGCATTGGTGCATAGTTGATGGAACAAGACCATTCTCATGGAGCCAAGGTCTTCCCAAGAGTGCCTTGAATGAAGTGTCTGCATCGATAATATGAAATTTGGCTTCTGTGTACAGTTCTCTAAATTTCAAGGGAAGAACAAATGAACCTACAGTTCTTTGTCCTTTCTCGTTGAAGCCATGCACCATAAGTTTATCTGAACCTAGATGTTGAATATCTAGGGATAAGGACCTTAGTGTGCGCAAGCTCATGAGGTTTATTGAAGACCCAGGATCAATCAGGATTCGCCTTATTATGATGCCATCACTTTCTGCCGTGACATATAAAGGGTGATTATGTTCTGTAGTCCCCAACATGAGATCTTCTTCAGAGAATGTTATAACAGGTTCATTTCTGGTATGAAGAACTTCACTCAAACATCTTTCTGCGAAATATGCTTCATATCTCTCTAGATTTTTGAGAGCTTGTATCAAGGTTTCTCGAAGATCTTTTGACATCAGAAGAGCTTCATAGATACTGAGTTGTGCTGGGATCTTTCTCAAATGAGAAATGATATTATACTCTATCTCTTTATTTGTGTCATATTTCTTTTTATGATCTTTAGGAATGATTTCTTCATTGATGATTATATCTTTTTCCTTATCTTTGTTTGATAACCCCTTTTTTAGTGGGGGTGGCGGCAACACTTTACCACTTCTTAACTGTACTTGAGCCACTTCGTTCGATTCAACATCATCTGATGAAGTTTTTGTTGAATGTTCATAATTTTCATTTAACTTTACACGCTCCATTCGTGAAGCTATTTGTTGATCTGACTCATCTTCACTTGGAAAGCACAGCTCTTCTTCTGAGTTATAATCTGTTTGTAGTACCATCAGACATGACTCAGACGTCATTTTATCAGTCATTTTTGTGGGAGATATTGCTATCTGACCCATATCATGATCTTTTACAGAATTTTTTTGGGCTGTATTTAATGCCACTGAGATGACTCGACATGTCTCTACATGGAGTTGATCTTCATCTTCTTGTTCATCATCTTCCACTTCTGATTGGTCTATTTGAAGCTTGGACATAAAATCCGCAAGTGTTATAGGTCGCCTCGATGGTTGATGATAATCCTCCAAATTGTTGATGATTTTTTGAAGTGTTGTTGTTTTCTTCTTCTGCTTGATGCGCTTATTTGAGTTATTGGATTTCTTGGAGGATGTTTTATAGAACCGCTTCGTATTAGGACGTCTCCGAGTTAATGACCTAGAAGTGGATGCACCTGAATTTGGATTTCCTTTTAATTCAAGCACTGGTTCTGTAGAGGATTTCCATTTGATGCTGGGAATTCCTTCCAGTTGTTTGATCATCTTTATTGTCTTCTTGGAGATTGCGGTTTGCCATTCATCTTTTTCTGGCATTATTTTTCCTTTCATTTTATCTCCTTCCTTAATCAGAGGTATAGGACAAGACATAATCACCTTCACAGACTCATTCTTTGGGTGAACTAAAACGCTATTTGATAGTGTGAATTCACCATTTATGTACTTTCTTTCAAGCTAATCTTTGAAGACATAACAATCTTCAATAGGGTGACTGATAACTCGGTGATATGGGCAATAACTTGGATCATTTTTTTGATCAGCTTCTTCGGGTCTTTTACACTCCGGTAATTCAAGACCAGCTTTAAGCGCTTGTTTGAATAGCTTTGCCACACTTTCCCTTTTAAAAGAATATTCTCTATTCATTTTCTCTTTAAGGGATGTGATTCGATCACCAGTTCTTGGCTTCGAACGTTCTCCTCCATTATGGAAAGTTTGAGATCTATTATTTCCTCCCAAAATTAGTTTTGGCTGGGGTTTATTGTACTGCTTCCCCTTATCATCTTTAGGAGTAGATAGTCTTTCTTTGTCAATTCTTAAAGATGATGTGGAATAAATTTCATCTCTTCTATTATCCACAACTTTATTCTTTCGGGGTCTATCTGAATGATATTCAGACTTAGACAAATTCAACTTTTCAAATTTAGCTACTCTGTCCAGTAGCTCTTGGTAAGTGCTGATGGAGGCCATGCATAAAAATGGTAACATCTTATCATCGATATTTCCCATCAGTAGTTGAACGGCGTGCTCCTCTTCCAACTGTTGTTCGCATTTCATACTTATGTTGCGCCAGCGGGTGATATACTTTGTCACCGACTCACCTTTTTTTCGTTTTTCTAAGGCAAGGTCAGCGATAGTAGTCTTCTCGGTAGCACTGGCGAACCTTTTCACGAACATATTTTCTAGTTCTGCAAATGCTTTGACAGAATCATTAGGAAGCTCGGTGTACCATTCAAAAGCAGTCGCAGTCAAACTACTAATGAATTGGCGAAAGAGTAGAGCATCAACACCCCCAGTATTTCCACAGGTTGCTTTAAATTGGGCCAGATGTTGTTTTGGATTGCCGGTGCCATTAAAAGTGTTGAACTTAGGCACTGAGTAACCTTTAGGGTAGGGCACCTGATCGTACTCGGCTGGATACGGGCGACCCTTGCTCACAAACTTCTCAACATGTTCTGATGCAATGACAGCTTTAATCTTTTCATTGATGATTGATTCTAGCTGTGGAGTCATCATCGGCTCAGATGCACTTGTAATGTTTTGATGAGTTTGTGGATGAACAGGTTGATCAGCCTCATTTCCTTCTTCATTTCTTGCTCGTATTCTGGACACTTGGGGTATTAGGTCCATTGGCAGATTAGTATGAATGCTACTTGATACATGCTGAGTTGTTATTTGATGATCAATTGGTTGAGCAAGTACAGGAGTAGTAGTGATGTTTTTTTGCATTAACTGCATCATCGCAGTCATCTGTGCCATCATTTCTGTCATCTTGCTATTCAACTCTGATATCTCCTTATCTTTCTCCTTCATTTGAAATTTCAAACGCCTTTGTGTTTGTGCTAGTGTCTCAGCGAGCACTTCTTCTTCTTGATCATCATTCGGTTCATCACCTGAAGGGACTTCTTCTTCTTGTAACTGCTCGTACTGAGCTTGATCTTCTTGAGATGTTGTTTTAGAAGAAGTGGGCACTGCTTCGTTGCGTCGTCTATAGCCACGTGTTTGATGTGGCTCATCACCATGTCCCACCATATAGACTACCTCAACCTCCATGGTATCTTCATCTTTATTATTTTCTTGTACTCGAATTTCAGAGCGACGCTTCCAGTAGATTTCTGGCTCTTCATGCGGTATAGGAACTTCTTTAATTGGAGAGGTACGATCAAAGTTGACCTTCTTCTGAGAGGATGAAGTTGGTTGGCAATAGGATTCCTTGGAAGATCTTTCAAGGTGTCGACTATTGCGAATGTCAGTAATAGGCACCTTTTCCTTAGGTACCCATTGTTGACGATTTTTATGAAAGGCGGATCTCTGGGAGGCTACACCAGATGTCACGCCCAGATCAGTTCCTCTTTCTTTTCTATCTTCTCTGTAAGGCTTTGGACTCCAGATTTCTTTTCCTTTTCGCTGGGACCTTTCGGCGGCGGATCCCTGAACCCGAAGTTCAGGTGTCACGCCCCGGTATTCACCGTATGGGGTATATTTTCTTTCTCTTCTCTCCGCTACAACAGATAGACGTTCTCTCAGCGGAGTTCTTCTGACTTCAATTATCAAAGGCTGCTGATATCTTTTCTTCTTCAGACCTTTCTCTTTCACTGTCTTTAGGACTCGGTATACCCGAGCTGAGAGAGTTTCGGGATCTTTCTTCCTTGGAGGGATTGGAGCTTCAGGCTGTTGATCCCAGAAAGATTGCTTTAGCTCCCCAGTAGAGCTGTTTCTTTTAACCCATTTCAAATTTGCAAACCCATTCCGG
Organism: Dendrobium nobile; assembly: GCA_022539455.1. Classification (NCBI taxonomy): domain Eukaryota; kingdom Viridiplantae; phylum Streptophyta; class Magnoliopsida; order Asparagales; family Orchidaceae; genus Dendrobium; species Dendrobium nobile. Next base: position 66,274,923 of record CM039733.1, on the reverse strand, counting down.
GTTGGGATGGTAGCTTCCGGTTCTTGGGCTGGTAGGTTGGAGGGATGAGTTGGCACCAGTTGCTGCTGAGCTCGGAGTTCAGCATTCTTCTTCCTTATCTGCCTCCTTGTGAGCCTTCCTCCAGATGAGGAGGCTTCAGCATCGTAATTTCCAGGTGCAGATAACCCGGTCGGCAGAGTGGTACCCCTGGCAGGTATCACAGATATTCTTCCTCCAACTACGACTCTCTCAGTGGCTGAGGCCTTGGGCTGTGATAGCCTTTCAAATACTGAGGTCCTATTTTGTTGAACTGCCTTTGCAGTAGCAGTTCTACCAACTCCTGGTTGTTGCACGGAATAAGCACGTCGTGCATTAGTGTCAGCAGAATTAGGCCTCGCAGGATGGCCTTGAACAGTCAAGCCTTGAATAGGTACAGCGGCAGCCTTTGCAGTAGCTGCAGAAAACTCTAAGCTACCAAACCGGATGGTGGCTTCAGAATTTCCAGTGTTGATGACAGCATTAGCTAGCTGAATGCTAGCACCTCGTCCCAGTTGGACGGTGAAGGGTGTATTCTGTAGTTCCATTCTGCACAAATGAAATGAAAGGGTTAGTATTCAAAAGTTGATACATCACCCTACACTTTCAAAGTGCAGAGACTAGAAAGAATAAAAATATACGTATAAAATCGTATTTGATTGCATATTTTAAACCCTAAATTTAATGAACTTATTAGAATTTTAATAACTTTATAGCTATTATATTTTATATATATAACTAGCCAAAGATGGAAAGAGAAACCATCCCCAGCGGAGTCGCCAGAAATCTGTGGGCTCCGAAAAATTCCAATCTTTAGGATATGTGATCCCGGGGGAATTTTCAGAAGGCAGATTGGGTTTGTAGATAAGACACTACCCAGAGATTTCGCCCTCATTTGGTGAGGACTTTTTGATCTGAGTTCTGGTTTCCTATAGGCGCAAGCCCCTATAGTTAATTACCCCTCCCAATAATAGGAGAGAACTTTCGATTAAGGCTAGTCGTAAAAGAGGTCAAATAGGTTATAAACCTATCGTATAATAGCAATAGTTTTAGGGTTTAAAATTTGAATTTGGAAGTTTGAAATTTAGAATTTAAAGTTTATCACCATAAACTTAAAACTGGTGGTGGGGGGAATGAAGACGAGCCCGATCAAGATCCCATGGTTCCGTCATCCCGGGCTGTCGTGATCCCTGGTCTACTTAGTCAGAGGAGGTAGTCGACCCAACCTGACAGAAGGCATCTTGTCGGCAGCCATGGGTTGCTTCGTCCAAGGATACCTTGTAGACCTGGGTTGGTGTTTGTCTAAGGGATATATATGAATCCACCTTAGCTGACAAAGGGCTTTATGCCTATCGAATATACCCTATGATCCATCGCTCAAGGGTTTGACGCCTTTAGGGAACATACGGGCTTTGGCCGTTATCGTAATATAATGGTGCCATTTTGAGGCAAAACCACCCGATCAGAGGGCACGTGCCACGTCCCTATTGGCAAGAGACTATTTGAGGATGAATCGTAATGATACACCCGACATGCATTCGCTCTTTGTGAGCTGAGATTAATTTCAAATTTATCACCCCCGACAAACGATTGCGGGAGGTGGATGATTTTTAGCTTTTAGTTTTTAGTTGACAGATTTTATTTCAAGAATTTGAGTTGTTATTTGATTTGAGATTTGAAATTTGACCCCTCCGGTTGAGATTTTCTGTCAACGCGGCCATCATCGGGGTGAAGTTAAGGTTGCTTGTATTTTTGTAGGAATTTGGGAGGCATTTTGTTATTCAAGTCATGTCGACTCCAGTCCTTTTGAGGAGGAGGATGAAACTCAAATATTAGACCCGCACAGCATTCTCGAATCGTTAGATTTGACATTTATATTCGACGATCGTAGCACATGCGAGTTATATCATTTGACCCTGCGCAGCATTCTCGGTCATTGGTGTTTGTACTTTTAACATGTTGACCGGAGCACATGCAGGGATTGATTTTAATTTAAGGGATCATATTTAATACATAAGGGGCATTTTAAAATATTTAAATATGATCCATTTGCAAGAGATTTCATTTAGAAAATGGCCCGAGATTTCATTTAAGGGCCTACGAACGCCTTCTGTCCGCTTGCACACGTGTTGCGGATCCGGTGGCGTTATTACTTTTCTAGATTTCAATTATTGCATTTAGTTTGTTTTAACTCCTATAATTGTCACTTAGCTCAACTCGTAGAGGGTATTTGCTCAATCGCCACTACTTGATCATGCTCGTAGAAGAATTATCTTTCTTGCTACAAATCCACCTATTCTTTCCCGCAAGTAGATTGATTTGTTCGATACAATTTCCTTGTCCTTTGACATTTTGCTTACAGTTGATACACCGGGAGTGCAACTCTTCTTCTACGGCATTCGTAGAGATTTAAATTTGATTTATTGTGTATCATCTGGTGTTCACCTATAGGTAGTATGTGGTGTGTATAACAGATCTTCCACAACCCCGTAGAAATCTGTATTATGATTAGCTTGAAGATCTCTAAAATTCCATGGGAAGTCTATGTTATCGATTGGTTGTGATTATGTTATCCCTTCGATTTGGTCTCTGCTTGCAAGAAAGGTTAATGTGTTCATTGCATTTCAAAACTTTCTTTTTAAAGGGGATAGGTGTATATACTTGCATAACTGATTCATAGATGAGTTATGTTTACTACATCTCCTTCATTCACCTTTGTTGGCGATTCATTGAATCCATAGCACATGAACTTCCTTAGTCTACAAAGGATTGATGTTTTTTTGTTTGTAGATTATTGTTGACTGGATAGAAGTCGTAGTGTTCATTGCAAGAGGCTTATACATATCTTCATACAACACTAGTGTTATAATCGATTAGAGACTTACATTTCAAAATGTTTTTCCTCAATTTTTATTTAGGGATGAATCATGTTCAATGTTGAAAGTGATCTATCAAGGTCCAAAGAACTCACATACCATGACTTTATAGTCAAATTATACTCCCAAAAGAAGCTTTTGTTTCTTGCAAACAAATTATAATTACAAATCCTTTGTCTTTAAGGATGGTTCAATTTGTATGATGGATTTGGTCATTCAAGTCAAGTTCTTTATATTTTAGTTTAAATTCAATTCCAAAATTATTTAATCGAATTTAAATTAAAATTGATTTTATGTTTTAATTTTGTTCAAATCAATTTTCAATTTTTGTAGTCCAAGTCCTTTAATGTTCACTGAAAATTTCGGCAGCCTCCCGGCGTCGCCTCCCCACCAAGGGAGAAATCGGGACGGCACTGTCGTAATTTCTTCCTACCCGGACCTAAGGTCGACGGCGTAGGGGCTTCGAATTCAAACCATCTCACCAGGATCTAAGATCGACTGCGTGAGGTCTTCAAATTGGAACCATCCCGGCCGGATCTAAGATGCGACGGCCCGGGTTCTTCAAAATTTTAAAACCATCTCGGTCGGACCTAAGGTACGACGACCGGGGTCTTCCACCTGTGAAATTTCTTTTATTTCTCTCCATCTCAGTTTCTTTCTTTCTTCTCTTTTTTTATATATTATAAATATAATATTATATTATTATATATAACAATAATAATAATACATTATTATTATCATTACATAATATTATATAATATTATATAATGCATCATTATATACATTATATATTATAATATATATAATATACATTATAAGATATATAATATATATTTATATATATTAATATACAGAGAGAGGGAGAGAAGGATCGGGTGAGAGCAAAGTCCCGATCAAGCTAGGGCAGAGATCGGAGTCACGCACGGCGGCGGGTTCACGCACGGAGGGAATCGACGCTGGAGTCGGCCGGCGGCGGCGGCGGCAGTGTCGGCTTGGACGGAGGCGGCGGGTTCGATCCTTGGAGTCAATGGAGGCCGGCGAGAGCAGAGGTGGCGTCGGAGCGGCGGCGGCGGCGGAGGATTGTCTGGTCAGAGGCAGGGTGGTCCAGCGTCGGCAGACGGCGGCGAGTTCGGCGCCGGCGACGAGTTCTGAAGGATGGCAGGAGTCGGCTAGGGCAGAGAACTCGCGGGATCGACGTTGGTGCAAGAGGTCAGTCACGAACCTCTCTCCCTTGCGATTTTTTGTGCGTGAATGAATGCGTTGGAACCGAATGAGAGGAGGTTTTATTTTTATTTTGTGAGTGAGGCGGTGAGTAAGTCGGTGGGCGAATCGTCATGTCCGATCGGGGCTTCAGTCGGTGGGGAGCGACAGTTACAGTCAACAGACCCGAATTTTGTGTGCCTCCTTTGTAGCTTTGACAGACGGAACAACGATCAACAAAGAGAATGACATCACGGCGAAGGCGCGGCCAGTAAAATCTAATTTTCACTTGAGCCAGTGATTTGTCATGGCCGGTGTGAGCGATGAGAGCTCCACAACGGGCTTCCCAAATTATATGCTTCCGCCAAGAAGACAAAGGAACACATAACAGGTTATTATGAAAAAGAAAACCGTGGCAAATGCTATAACCTGAAACTGTCTGGCCTTGCTGACATTGAGTCCAGATAGTTCCGAAATCCGGATCGGCAGAATAAAGCTGTTGAATGCATGTCAAGCCAGTGAATTCGGTTTGGAGTTGCGTGAGTAATAGATTCTTTCAGCTAAGGGCATCTGCAACTGTATTGTTCTTCCATAATTGATGTTTAAGGAGAAAGGAAAACTTCTAGAGGAAAGAGACCCACCGAGCATGCATCCGATTCATATGTTTTTTGCTATTTATAAACTGCAAGGCTTGGTTGTCCGTGCAGAGCACAAATTTCTGATGCAAAAGATAGTGTTCCCATTCCTTTAGAGCTCTGATAATTGAGTAGAGCTCTTGCTCATAAGCGGACCAGCGTTGTCGTGACGGGCATAACTTTTAGCTGAAAAGGCCATGGGTTGACCTTTCTGAGATAGGACAACGCCAATGCCAACCTCAGATGCATCGGTCTCCACAGTAAACAGCTTGTCGAAGCAGGAGAGCCAAAGAAGGAGCCAAAGTTAGCGCTACTTTGATCGCATCAAAGCTGCATTGCTGATGGTCACCCCATTGGGATGTCTTTAACTTCAAACAGTCCACAATCGGGCTCATGATAATGCTGAACCCTTTTATGAACTTTCGATAAAAGTTAGCAAGTCCATGAAAACTTCTAACTTCGAAGGAGCGCAGGACATGCCAGTTTAAAATGGCCTCAATCTCACTCTGATTCATTTGAACACCATCTCGGAAAACTACAAAGCTGAGAAACAGAACACGGTAGGTGGCGAGCTCACACTCCGGAAGGTTGAGGAACAACAGATTGTCTCGTAAGATGATGAAGAGTTGTCGAAGGTGCTCAAGATGATCTTCCATGGAATTGATGTAAACAAGGATATCATCGAAGTAAGAAATACAAAATTTGCCCCACACAGGTTCGAGTATATCTTGTATCATCCTCATGAACGTCGACGGCGCATTAAATAAACCAAATGGCATCACACGCCACTCATAAAGTCCGAACGGAGTTTTGAAGGCCGTCTTCCATTCGTCGTCGGGCCGGATACGAATTTGGTGATAGCCACTGCGCATGTCTAGTTTGGAAAATACTGAAGCCCCGACCAGTTTATCAATGAGCTCATCTATTCTCGATACAGGGAAACAATACTTGATTGTTATTTTATTGATGGCTCAACTATCAACACATAGTCGCCACTCATTGTTCTTCTTAGGAACAAGCAGGGCCGGAACAGCACAGGGACTAATGCTGGTCTAGATAAGGTGCTTACTCAATAGCTCTTCAATAATCCCCTACATGATTTGTTGTTCAGTTGGGTTGAGCTGGTAATGAGGCAGGTTTGGTAGGGATGCATTAGGATGGAGATCAATTTGATGCTGAATTTTTTGTAATGGGGAAGAATGGCTGGGAGTTCCTGCGGGCATAAATCGTTGAATTCCTCCAGCAATTTTGTGATGATAATAGGAGTTTGAGCTGTCAGGGAGCTCGTGGCGTTGATAACAACAAGTGCCCACAAAGGAGAAGAATCGCGCCATGACAACAGTAAAGTAAGACCTGAGACGATCTGCATCACGGAAGCAGGTGTGCCGTTGGGAGTGGGTTGCTTGCCATCGCGGGCTCCCGGTAGCAATTGGAGGCGTCTACCTTTCCAATCCAACGAATACGCGTTGGCTCAACCATCATACATAACACTCGCATCAAATTGCCATGGTCGGCCAAGGATTACGTGACAGACATCCATGCTAGCACATCACAGAAGACCTCGCACACATACTGTCGCCCGATGGAGAAAGTAACTTGACACATCTCTGTTACTTGTATATCAATCCCCTTCTTAATCCAACTAATTTTATACGGTTGCAAATTCCGTGTAGTCTTCAGCTGAAGGTCTTGGACAACGGAACGAGAGATGATGTTCTCGATACAGCCACTGTCGATGAGAAGGTCACAAACCTTTCCATTAATAGTGCAGCGGGTCTTGAAAATGGCATTCCGTTGGGACGTGGTAGCATGGTGAGGATCTATTAGCAGCTTCTCGAGGACGCACAGCAGCGGGTCGCCTTCATCGCCTTCGACATCTTCGAATTCTTCTTCTTCTCCGACGTTGGACGGGTTCAACGCCTCGTCGTCTTCAGTTTCTAGGAGCTGCAATTGCTGTCATTGGGGGCATTCGTTGGATTTGTGGCTGGACTGGAAACAACGAAAGCATTTTAAGGTTGATGGTTTAGCGTAAGGATTGTTCGAAGGTGCAATTTTGGCTCCGGGCAGGTGCTTGCTATCAGGACTTTGAGCACTTGGCCTTGAAGGCAGAGAAGGGGCATTAATAGTAGACTTAGTAGAGGAAGCTCCTTTATTAAGCTCATTCGACATGTCCAGGGGCGGCCTTCGGGGGTTCACAAACCTGGGAGCCCGATGTTGCTGCATTTTCACTTTGAGAGAAAAATTGATTATCTGAGAGAGACACCAAAGGGAATTCAGTTCTAACTTTTCCTGTATACTATATTTCAATCCGCCAATGTACCGAGTCACTAACTGATTGGTTGTCTCATGCAGGTTATTCCGTGCGCAGAGTCTGTGAAACTCCTTAGTGTACTCGCTGACAGATAGATTTCCTTGAATACACTGTTGGTACTTCATGTATAAGATTTGTTCATAATATGTAGGCAAGAACTGAGCACGCAACAACTACTTCATCCGTGCTCAGCTGCACACGGGTCCTCTTCCTTCCCGCTGGCGGGATTGTAAGAGCTGCGTCCACCACGCACTCGCCCTGCTTCGTAAACGACAGGCCACATATTTCACCTATTTCATGGGATCTATCTCCATATATTCAAAAAAATTCTCAACGGCCTTTTCCCAGTCCAGGTAGTCCTCTATGTGTAAATGCCCATCAAAGAACGGTATATCAATTTTAACCTTGAACTCAGAGTGTACCCTGTAATGCACTTGACTCTGTCGCTGCCTGTGTGCTTCCGCGACATGGCTCAATCCTTCATCTTCATCGTCGGACTCCAACGGTTCATCCTCCCTGGGCATTTGTGATTCATCCTCTGAATCTGAAGGATCAGGAATGGGTAGGGAATTTTGGCGCCCAATCCGTTCAAGGCCCATACCACGTCGCCCCCCATTAATAGTTGGTGGTTTTGGCTCTCGACGTAGATGATGGGGTGGGTTCCCTGCTCGGTTGAGATTGAACTGGCGGCGCACGTCAATGGAGAGGTGATGTACATCTGCCGACAATGCATCCAATTGTCGTGTGATGTTGGCCTGGCTCGTCCACAATGCTTCAAGACTCCGAGCTTCGTCGACTGCCGGTTCCTTGCCCTTGTCAGTCATCCTACCGGATTGGCTCTGATACCAAGCTGATGTAACCCAAGATTGGAGATCGCCGGCGAACAACCTGCAAGCGAAACCTGCAAAAGAACTTGAAAGCAATGCAAGCCAATGGAACGGTGAAACCCCATGTGTAAACTCACCCAGGAGGAGCTTCTATAGAAGAAGGGATTTAAAATTCTGTAATACAATAGTCTGCCTTTTCATCCCTGTATCCGTATGTATATATATATATGTCTATTTTTATTAACTATGAAAATACTAGAAATAGGCTAACAATCAAAAAGGCTAAATAGTACTGTAGCTAACATAATAGGGAAAAAGTGGTATTGTGAGTGGCTGCCTTAACGGTTAGTGGGGGGAAATGCCATCATGCTAGGCGCTGCATCAATTGTGGCCTGATTTTCTGGTAGTTTTCCCCTTTGTTTTTCCTTGAATATTATTACATGCAACTTGTATCTGCTAATCTTTAAACTGTAACAAGCCATTTAGTTTCAAATTGTATTCTTTTAACGTAAATTGTAGGTCGCAGATATCTTTTAACTAAAGATTGTTTGCAGGATAAATTTTTGATCTGCGGAGGTGTAGAGAGGTTAACTGTCAGAAAAACGGGACAGAGCTTTGACTCTTTTTTTTTTTTTATAACTTGAGAATTAGTTTCAATTCATTGCTTGGCCCTTCCCCTGTGATTTGCCTTTCAATTTTCACTGACTAATAAGGTGTAATATCTCAATAATGATGTCCACTTTGCCTTACATTTGTTCGGATACAATTAATTTTGCATTTAGTAGGAAAATAAAAAAACACTTCTAATTTCTTCACCATCTTTTTTTTTTAATGAATGTTTATGTGAAAATCAAAATTAATCTGCGAAGCACCTAGTCTTTTGTGGTGAGAGGCATATATTGGCGAAGCATCTTATTTGGATTAGTTACTGTTACTCTACTACTTTATCATAATTTTAATTAATGTAAATCGTTGATATGGATCTGGGTTACTTAGGTTTCATTTGAGATAGCTTTTTGGCTGATTTATTTAACTATTATTTTTTTATTATTTTTTCATTACCTGAAAAAATTTTTGTTTTGGAAAGTTATTTTTTTACAAATATAATAGGAAAGTTTTTTTTATAATAATTTTTCAACTAATTTTATAAAATGTTGCACCGTCCCAAATAGACTGTTATTTTATGGAGATCTTTATGAGAGGTGTCTAAAGTATGCCCTATATAAAAATTAAAGGATCGAACGATTTTGATCTATTTGATTTGTATAAATTAGGTTGTCACAATAATTTATGTGTTTTTACTAGGATATATGTTTGTACTTTATAGTATGAACAATTTCCTATCATGAAATTAGGGTGATTGTTCAATTACATCAAGTCAAATATGATTTTTCTCTTGAGGTATTTAAAAAGGCCAGTGGCTATAAGATAGGGAGGATCTTTTGGAATTTCTCAAGTCATTAATGGAGCATTTGGTAACATTCTATTTAGTATAGGGTTGCATGTGGGAAGAAGAATCAAGACATCATCATAGCAAAGGTTTTCAGTAATACAAATATCTTAATTTTGATAATTTATGAAATATAACTATCTTTTGCAAGAGATTATTTAGGCTATTTCTTTATTTGTTCATAGGTTTATTTGGATTTTAAAAAGGGTGATGACCTTTATTTTGTATAAAATGATTAAGTCTTCTATGTTTATTAGTACTTTAGATCTCTTCTTTCTCATAGATGTACACTTCGTTGAAGCTAAACCTTAAATTTTGGTATCATTTAATTTATAATTTATTATTTTTCTTTTATAATTATTTTATCAGATCATTATTGATTTGCATGACCATTATACATTATGCCTGTCACTTTTGTTACAATAAGTTGATAAGATCAATGGCAATGAGGTTCAATATTAAAATGTTTGATGCGTTAAATAGTTTAGGCCCTTATGGAATCAAATTTTTTTTGGTGATCTAGTTAATCTTGGTAAAATTCTTTTAAGGAAAAAAATTAGAGTTGTTATGGTTCATATTGGAGCATTACATCTTTGGGAAAGTGGAGAAGAGTATGAGTGTCAAAACAGGTCAACAAATCAAATTTTTTATTAAACAGATAAAAAAATTGGACCCAAACCATACCTATTAGCAATTTGAACCCAACCTGATAACCCATTTTAATTAAAAACTTTATTTTTATTAACTTGTTAGCTATAAATTTTAGGTTAATTGATCAAAAATAAAAAGATTATACAAACAAATAAAGGAATTTAAGGAAAACAATATTACACAAGTCATTTTTGAGTCAAAATCAGACTGATGGGTCAACTTGAACCTAATCCATTTAATAAACAGATCGGAATATATGACCCAAATCCTACATGTTTATTAAACAGGATAAGTCAACATAATTATATATATATATAGAGCTTAATTAAAGTATACAAGATGCTATTTCAATAGCTAGGCACCACATATGGAATAAGGTGCTTTAGGCAAATATTGCTTGATATTTACTCTCAAAAAATTGAATAGGAAATTTCAATTGTAATATTTGCCTCTATTATAATGAGAAGTATTATAATGAGAAGTAGACTAGTTGGACTATTTGAAGATTAAATGATCATTAGCATTGTAATTATGCTATTTAGTCATAGATATTTTAATTAGTTCACATTTATAAATAATTTGATATTATATTAAAAAATTTATTGTTCTATTTGTATATTAATTAGGATAATTAGTCAGTCAATTAAACTAATTAGATGAATTCAACAGGTAATAATAAGGATAATAAACTAATTGAATAGGTCAGATAGTATGGAGAACAATCAGGATAATTAATTATAAGCATAATAAGTATTCTAAGTCATTTTTTATTAGCAAATAATTAATATATAACTATAAAATGTTTACTTATTTAATTAAAAAAATTAGTAGACTAATTACTATTTAATTTAATCATTAATGAATGATTATGATACATACTGTCAAATTAATTAAAAATATGATAAATAGATAAAATTAATTAAGCAAATTTGATAAATATATCAAGATGAGTTTGAAAATAATTAAATTCATTTGAAATTAATGGAATACAATCTTCAAATGCAGTATAATTCTGAAAATATTTAATGATTTTAAAGCCTATTCTAATATAAATTGTATTAGAAAACATCGATAAAATTTTAAGACATTTATAACAAAAAAAGGTCCAATTAGAATCAAAAGACAGTGGAATGCAGAGCTATTCAATCTAATTAAGATTTCGTTTGAGACTGCTTTCACTACAGGAAAAACGTCATTTTCCGGCAGACATTTTCGCCGGAAAATTGGCCAAAATCCGTCGGAAATTAACATTTCCGGCGGATTTCCGGCGGAAATATTTCCGCCGGTTTCACGCGCGTCGTAAAAGGCCTTCCGGCGCAAAATAATACGCCGAAAACATTTCCGACGGAATTTCCGCAGGAAAAATATTTCCGGCGGATTTTTTTTCTCCGGAATGTCAAGAAAAATTAAAAAAAAAACACCCGCTCCGGTACAGGCCAGCTCAGCCAGAACCAGCTCGGGCTCAAACCGCCTGGAACTCCCCCGCTCGGCTCAGCCGCCTGGAACTCCCGCTCTGGCACAGCCCAGCCAGAACCAGCCCCGCGAACCCGAGTCCGCGTGGAACCGGGGCCACGCCCGAGCCCCGCTTCGCCCAACCGAACCCGCGTGGCCGCGCCTTCAGCGGGGTTCGAACCCTGCACCTTCCCCCTCCGCGCGTTTAAGCATCCGCTCCAATCTGCCATCCAAGCCATCAGCCAAAACCTGTTATATCTGATATTTGTTTTTATTTAACTTAAAACACATAAATATTAAAAATAATAAATTTTTTTAAAGTAATTTTTTTAACAATGAATTCTTAAAGATAAAAAATATATTATAATTTAAAAATGAATTATTATATTAGTTAATTTAATTTAATAATAAATTTTTAATTTATTTAACTTAATTTAACAAAATAATTAATTATAAAATTTTACTATAATTTACGTTTTAATTTAAATCATTTAATTTTTTATTAAATTATTAAATGATAATTTATTTTATTTTATTATAATTTAAGTTATTAAATTCTATAATTTAAGTTATTAAATTCTATAATTTAAGTTATTTTTAGAATATAAAATATTTAATTTGACAATAAGTTATTAAATTATAACTTAAGTTTTTTAATTTTCGTCGGAAATCCGCCGGAAATTCCGCCGGAAAGTCCTTCGAAAAAAAATCCGTCGGAAAACCAATCAAAAAATATGGCGGAAATTCGTTAACAATTTTCCGTCGGAAATCCGTCGGAAAATCCGCCGGAAATTGTGACGAATTTTTTTCCGCCGGAAATTCTGTCGGAAATGAGCTGTTTTCCTGTAGTGTTTCCTACTGCTTTCTAAGCAACTTTTTAGTACAAATTTTTTTTGAGCCATAAATTTCTGTACTTAAAAGCTGTTTTAGAAAGCATAAAGGAAATTGTCCCAAACAAACCTAAATGATGTGACAAGAACTAAAATGATAAATGAAAAAATATGCTTTGAAAAAAAGACAAACAGTGACATCCATCATAGCTTCCTCAATCATAGGCCAGCACACCATAATTACAGAGGCAAAGAAAACAGAAAGGATCCTTTGTGTAGATTGTTCAATAGTACTAATCTAAAGCAAATTGTGATAAAGAAGAATCATATACCTTGCATTCAAAGCTCTGAGAAGAATCATATACCTTGCTTTCAAAGCTCTGTAACATTAAGAAGGTTGATCAGCTACAGGTTACTTTGATAATCTACCTCAAAGATGCAAGCTAAAAGGCTGGTTTACATGCCAATTATGACCAAGTTATGAACCGTCGCAACAAACAGACACCACATGGGTGAATGTAAAATTTGGAAGAAAATTCATAAGTTTAATAGCTTTATATAATTTTGTTAAGAAAAATTTCTATATAATTTTTTAAATCCTATCATAATTTTAATATATGTAGCAAATTTTCTATATATCTGCAGAAGAAAACTTCACCAACCATTAGATACTAATTTGCAGGTGGAGAAAAAAAGCGGATCACATAGAGTTGGCTCCCATGGTGGTGTAGATACTTCCCAACTATTTCTCTTTTCAAAAGCTATCTTGGAAATGCGTTCCTTGTCAAAAAACCACTATATAGGGCCCAATGGCCTCTATGTGGCTTTCCTTTGAGAAAAGAATTGGATTCTGACAAAAAGTAGACAGAGATAACCATAATGCTAATGCCTTCTCTTTTTAATTTAATAATATTATTATTTATCACTTGGATCACCATTAATGGGTGGATTATGGCTTATTAATCTATTTTTTCCCCTTGCGTTGAATGCATATGAAGTTCAACTAATATCTATTATGATATTTGTGGTTCATGTATGTTAATGTGTGGAAAATGATTTCAAATAAACTGAAGGATCTTGCAATGGAAGAATATTTCTACAGTAGTTTGCTTGGCCAGTTTATTCCAGCAAGTCTTTCAAAACTTTTTATCTTATTATGAAATTTACTTATATCTAATACCTTGAAGTTTTATTATGATTTCTTTTCCCCATGCTTGTATAAAACACAACTTTTGGTAAGTAGGATTTATTATAAAAAGGAGATTTTACAAAGCAAATTTATTGAAAAGCAACTAACGATTTTTTAATACAAATAAAATATATCTATTTTGTGTTAGCTTTCTGTTGCTGTGAAGCAGCTAAAAAAATCAAATAAATAATCTCTAAACATATAATATTTGGGTTTTATTAGGATTCGTTAACTGCATCAATCTGATTTAAATTAAGCATATGTTCATAGTATTTATCACTTGGTATTTCAATTCTTCATATTTGAATTATACAAATTAACGAATGAAACTATTTCATTTTCATTATAATGGCAGTCAAATGGCTCATAATTTTCTATCATCCATTAATGGCTTATAGATTTTATGCCAAATATGCAATTATATCAATTTCTATAAAAAAGTGACAACAATAGCATATCACAAGTGATATTCTAATGAAGATGCAAATCAGCTTACTCTACAGGGACAAAATCTAAATAAAATTTTTAGGCTAACATAGAAGCTCTAACGATCTAAAAAGTAAGCTCGGGACCACCGAGTTTCTGCATAAGCATATTAAAATCTTCTCTTCCTTGTTAGGCACATCTCCGCCTACGGGTTCTGGCAGACCACCTGACCTATTAGGATGTAGTTCTGTCAAGAGGATATTGCACAATCTCTAGGAAAAAATATATATTTTAAGCCTTTTTAAAACTGTTTCATATATTTCATGCATCTCTTTGAGTCAATTAGCATGCATTGCGTTAGAAATCAATTTAAAAGTGTCTAAAATTTTAATTGCATTCTCTAAATCATACTTCCCTACATAAGTCAAGGGGCCAATTAGGATTCTCTCTAGCTCCATATAATCTAATTAACGTCCTACCACTCTTTCATTAAGATCGGACTCATGGATTTTAAATCACCTAGGTGGTTAGTTGGCTCCCAAATCTAGGCTGGGTAAGTCTAGATTTTGCACTGCATTAGCTAGGCTCGGGCTGCTGTCATCCAATGCCCAAAATAGATTTAGAATTCGGGATAAATTCAAAATCTTAAGACCCCACCTTCCGGAAATGTAATCCCAACTTTTTAAAAAATTAATAACTTAAATCAAATTCTCTTCAATCTAAAACTTAAAGTCCAACACATAGGATATGTCAGGTATGAAGTGTTTCATAATCCTAAAACGCCACATACCTTTCCAAAACAAATTTATAATCTTCATCATCTCATTTTTGGAGTCAAATTAGAGAAAGTTAAATCAAGCCAAGTCGACTCAAATTGTGAATAGGTAAAATTTTTTTTGAATTAAGTTAATTTAAACTAAGCTCGATCATATTAAATTGAATTAGTTAAAATCTAATTAAATTGAATTTCATTAAAATGAATTCAGTTTAACTAATTCAACCAAATGAGACTAGTTTCAACCAAATTGATTTCAACTAAATCAAATTTATTTCAAATTAGTCAAGTCAATTTTTAATTTTTGCACTTTCATATCTCTCCAATTTGTGAATCAAGCTGTTCAAATTCAATTAACAGTTTGGAGAATTTTTGTTTTGCACAATCCCCACTCCTTAGATCTAGTAATCTATCATAATATGATATGTAAGAATATTCTTCAGTTATAATCTTAGAAGAGCATAGATTTAAAAGTTTCGACTTAATTTGCATTCATAATAACCCATCATTATCATCACAATGCAACTCTCATTCAAAAAACTAATGAAGGCTCATTAGCTGGTGTGGTTAAATTCATGGCAATTTACTATGCAAATATGTATCTAAATATTAAACTAAATATTATATTTGAATAAAAATAATTTAGTCTCATGATAAAAAATATTCAATCTTGAAGCTTCAAAGCATTCAAAAAATTAAGTTTTTCAATAACGATTTTTTAATATATTTTTTTTTCAAAAAAACTTAATATTTAAAGACTAATTTAAAAATTAGTCAACTAATGATTATCCGGCGGCTTAAGCTTTATTTGATACAGTTTATGTACTCTTTTTTTAAATACCTTTTTCAGTACAAGAATTATTTTTAAATGAATTTTTTTTAAAGCAGCAGCAGCAGATATATAATATTAATTACTACCCCTATGCTTTCTGATGTATAAGGACAGCATTATGGATGCTTAATTACTCATTAGCTGCTAATTATTTGGGTGTGTACTCAGCTTAATTAGCCTAATGCTTTCATTATGAAAAAATTAGTTTATATGCTTTGCAAGAATAAATTCCTTCGGTCCTCCCATTAACCTGATGGAATAAGCACCCTATGAAAATAAATAAGAAGGGCCATTACAATAAGAGAGCACATTCTCTTGCTTATCTAATCTTCATCTCTTCCAATCTCCTTTGTTTCTTACTGTTCAGTTGTTCAGCCCTACATCGATCGTCGCTGCCATGGCGGATATGTCTCTTGATCCAATTATGGAGAAGATCATCAGCTTTTGCTTCCGTTACGTGGAAGATCAAGTCAGATGGAACAAACGCACGAAGGAGGAGCTGCGAAGGCTGCGAGAGAAGTACCCCAAGATCCAAGCTATCGTCCACTTTGCTTCCAGCCAAGAGCAGATCATAGAGAAAAATCCGGCTCTTAACGAATGGTTATGGCAGCTACAAGATGCCATTGATGATGCAGATGACGTGGTTGATGATCTGGAGTACATGGAACTTGAAAAACAGGTGACCAAAAAAAAGAAGCTGAGAAGGGTGCGTTCCATCATGAAATCCATGAAGAAAAAACTCGACAAAATTGGCAACCGAGTTATCAAAAGAGATCCCAACTTGAAGCGACTGGAGGAGGCTGTGCAGAAACTTGATGAAGTTTCTGCTGATGTTACTAATTTCCTTTATCTTTTAGACAGCGCGAAGCAGGAACAGAAGGAGCAGGAGGTTGATTTCTACAGAACACGTGAAACAGGATATTTGCCTAAAAATGATCTCATCGGGCGGCTCAAGGATAAGGAGTTTGTTATGAAGTGGTTGAGGAAGCCATCAAATGAGCCTCGGACAACTTGGTACAGAAACATTTCTCTTCTATCTATAGTGGGACATGGTGGTATGGGAAAGACAACTCTCTTGCAGCATGTTTATGAAGATGAAGTGACAAAGGAATTTGATCTTAAAATGTGGGTTTGTGTTTCCAACAACTTTGATGCTAAAAAAGTCATTTCAGATATGTTGGAATGTCTTAAGAAGGAGAGGCCTCGTTTGGAGACACTTGGGGCACTTCAAGGGGGTCTCAAGGAGGAGCTGAAGTCCAAAAAGTTCTTACTTATGCTGGATGATATTTGGGTGAAGGATGAGGAGAAGGATAAAAGCAAATGGGAAGATGTGCTCACCCCTCTAGTTTCTGGGGGTTTTGGTAGTAAGATTCTGTTATCAACTCGAACGGACTCGGTTGCACTGATGTTTGCAGAGGTAATTCAAAAGGAGGTGGAAAAAGTAAAATTAGAGGGCCTAGAGGAAGATGAGTGTTTGCAGCTCCTCAACTCTCATGCATTTGCTGGTGTTGAGAATCCCCCTGATGATCATAAAAAATTAAGAGCCATTGCTGGAGAGATAGTTAAAAAGCTTTTAGGATCTCCATTGGCTGCTAAAGTAATTGGTGGTGTTCTGAAGAACAACTTGGATGAAAGGCATTGGAGGACAGTTCTAGAAAGTGATTTATTGGATCAGAATTCCATCAATTCCATCTTAAGACTGAGCTATATAGTTCTGCCAAATCATCTACAAAATTGTTTTGCATTTTGTTGTATGTTCCCAGAAGATCATGAGTTTGATAAAGATGATTTAGTCCGAATGTGGATTGCATTGGGTTTCATTCAGCCGTCTCAAGGAACAATTATGGAGGATATCGGAGGAAGGTATTTTGATGTTTTAGTCAAAAAAAATTTAATTGACAAGGTCGGAGATGACTACAAGATGCATGATTTAATACATGAGTCAGCATCTAATTTTTTTGCACATAAATGCGGTAAACTTGTGGTTCATGAAGAGTCATCTCTCAATCAGATTTCTAAGACTATTCGACACTTGTCTGTTCAAACTACAAATCTAGACATCTTAAGAAAGATTGAGAAGTTTAAACATTTGCATTCTCTTTTCTTGTTCTATGAAGATTCTAATCAGGATCTTGGTAGTGCACTTATTAAAATATGTGAAGCATCAAGATGCTTGCGCTTATTATACATACGGACTGATGAATTGGAAATGATACCTGAGGAGATTAGATATTTGAAACATCTTCGATATTTGAAGAAAGAAAGAGTTGAATCACATGATGTCACTAGGCTACCAAGATCTCTAAGTAATCTCTATCACCTGCTATACATAATCTATGTTCGCTCATGGAGGCTAAATAGTCCTGAAGATCGTGATTTTTTACCATGTGACATTAATAACCTTTCTAACTTGCATTATCTGGAATTGCCCGGGACTTGTATTTCATCGATATGTGAGATTGGGAAGCTAAAGTATCTTCAAGAACTGAATATGTTTGAACCTAGAAATGTGAGTGGTTATAGAATTGGGGAGCTGGAGAATATGAATGATCTTTGCAAATTAAAAATAAATTGCCTTGAAAATGTTAAGGATGCCGAGGAGGCTTGCAGTGCCAAATTATGTGAAAAGAGGAGGCTCACAAAGTTGACCTTATGTTGGAGTGAAACTTATTCGAGGAACATCAATTTATATGAGTACGTGCTCGACAACCTTCAGCCACCAAAATGTCTAAGGAATTTGAGCATGGAGTGGTACCCGGGTGCAAGGTCTGCAAAATGGATGAACAATGTCAATTCGATCCTCAATCTAGAGAAAATCGAATTGGAAAATTGCTTGGAGTGGGAAACTCTTCCTCCTTTCGGGCAACTTCCCTCCCTTAAGTCACTGAATCTTTCTAACATGCCGAAAGTAAAATGGCTCGAAAGTAAAGTTAATGGGAATGATAAATACCGTGCTTTTCCATTGCTAGAGGAGTTGTATATTTACAAATTAGAAGCATTAGAGGATTGGTTTGAGGCAGGAGTAGCTGCTGAAGACGGATGTTTGTTTCCTTGCTTAACTAGACTGAGGCTGGATAACTGCCCGAAGTTGAAAGAGTTGCCCTCTTTGCCTTCTAAGCTCAAGAGCTTGGAGATATATAACAAAATGGGGTGGACGACTTTGAATTTTCGTAGCAATTCAAATCCTATTCCCCTTCAATCATTACGGTTCTATGTCTGTCCAAACATTACATCTCTTCCTCTGGCTGATGAAATAGCAAGACTTGAAGCACTAAAAAAGTTGAGAATTATAAAGTGCCCCAATCTGATCTCTCTCGGAGAAATGCAAACCAGTAATAATTGCCATATCATGCTCAGCGATCTTGAAATAAGTGATCCATCGGTGTTGCTAATGGAGCCATTGAGAAGTATCGCCTCCTTAAAAAGCCTGAGTATTGAGCACAATGATGAGCTGGTTTCATTTCCAAATGAGGCGGAGCAGTGGTTTCTGAAAGTTAGGTCATCTCTTTGTGAGCTGGAATTCAAATTTCTCAAATCCTTAGAGTCTTTCCCTTCCTCCTTGGAAAGCTTATCTTCACTTCAGAAACTATCTATTTGTGATGTTCCTATGCTTCAGGAATTACCGAACCTTCCTCCCTCTTTGGAAATTCTATCAATATATGGGAAATGTCATCCAGAGTTAAAGGAGCGCTATCGAGAGCATGGAGGCTCTGATAGGCACAAGATTGCTCACATTCCTCATATCTATATATACTAGTAAAAACAATAGGTACAAGTACTTTAATGAAAATTTCCGCATGTACCAGTTTATAATACTTGATGGATGTACTCAATTTTATTTATATATCATTTGATGGTCCTTTTATATATATACTATTATATATACTAATAAAAATATTTGTATATTAAATACATGTGATTAAAATTTTAAAAATAAAAATTCATATTATATATTTTAATTATATTATCATTATTAAGATGAAACAATTTTATTATTATAAATAATTATAATTATTATGATAAGTTTTATATGATTAGATTAATAGTTTTATATTACATGAATTTTCTATTATTCATGAATAATTTTGATATTAAATTCTATTTTTTAGTTAATAAACAAAGTATTTATTTTTTCAGTAGGATTTCCTGGAAAGTATTAAGTTCTTTTTTTTTAATTGCGCATTAATAAAATTTTACATATTAATAATAATAAAAGAAATTAACATAATTAATTTGAGAGAAAATTATTTTTTTATTCATTATATTTCATTTAAAATAATAGCTTCATTTATTTTCTTTTGTGATATGTTCTTCAGAAAAGAGGAAGTGAAATATATATATATAGGCAGACAGAAGAGATAGTGGAGCTCCTTAATTAATTAGATGGAGGTTGATAAAGGAATCATCAAGCAAGAACTCAGACTAGAAGTCATCGAACTACTGTTCCCTTTGCCCTCACAACTTGAAGTGATACAGGCATCGCTTGGGTTTGACATATACATTAATGGAGGCAGAGTTGATATAGGAAACTCCATTAATGGGAGCTTGCTTTCCTCATAGTTTAAGTTTTCATTTCTCAAGAGAGACTAGTACTCATAGCTCATTGATAATTCCAGTAGTGGTGGTCGATTCCCTATATTTTGTTCAATGGGATAAGAAGAGAGTGGCTGAGGGTTCAAGAAGCTGTCTATGGATTCAAATTCTGTGTTCGAGGGAGCTGATTGGAGGAAGTATTGAAGGAAATGCCCATCTGAATTAGTTTCTTCTTCATGCGTGTCTTCTAATAATTCTTGATCTCATTATCACTTCTGCCTGAAAGATGAGTTCCTATAGATGACCACCTGGAATGAAATGAAGAGAATGTTTCATTAATCTGAGAATAAATTTCTGCTATGTTGCTATATGTTTTCATTTCACCATGGGCCCATTTGGTTGGTAGAAGTTAGAAATCATTGTCGTTGTTATTTACTTTATCTCAACTCTTTGGAGTCGAGTTTATAAATTCTTGTTTTACACTTTTGCAGTGAGTGTTATCTTATGTTTTAAACTTATTATTTACAGACATTTTTAAGAAAAGTGTATTGATATTATCTTGGTTGTTTTTTTTTTTCTTCCTGGACCTTTAACACTAACTTTATTCATGCATCTATGAGTTGTATTTTCTACCTTTCATTTTATGTACATGTCTATACCACCTAAGCTTATTTTTAATCACCTAATCTCTAACAGATGCTACTTCAACAATTTATATAATATATTTATTTTTTCTTTCTAATTTCATGATACATCTAACTTAACATTCTTATTTCTATATGCATAACTTAGATATCAATAGTCTTTTAATTACTAAATGCTTAGATCTATAAAGCATAGTACGGTCGATCTAATCATTATTTTATTAAATTTATCATTTAAGCCTCCCTAATATCCTTTTATTTTGTAACACTCTTGAGATGCTTCTCTATTTTTAATTACTCAATATTAATTCTAGAGATTTTATCCTCCCTTATTTTTGCATTCTTCCATATAATAGCTCTCATAAACTTGATCTTATCATGCATTCCTTTCACTTAAAAGGTAATTTTTTTAAAAAAACATACTTAAAAATTTGACAAATTTAATAGGTTATGCAACTATAAATCATTATTGATTTTAAACCACACAAACACCTTTGAAATCCCTAACAAGTAATGATTTCAATTTTACATAGAAAATGAATAAAAAAAAATCAACATGTTCTAATCATGTTTACTATATATCTACAAATAATAAAAGAAAGGCTATGCATGGAAAATATTACTTGTTGCCAAGGATAGAGTGGAGGTTGATGATGATTTGTAACTCTTCTGATGAAAACTTGCCCCTCTTGATATATGGCCTCAAGTAGTTGGTCCATCTTAGCCTACAGCTCTTCCCACATCTATTAAATCCTGTAAGTGAGCAGTAACATTCTTTCTTTATCAATGCTCATATTCATACACAATGATTGATGCTATAAAGAGAAAGGGAAGAAGAAGATGATACAATCAAGCTTAGGAAGAGCTCTCCAACTGCCGTGGCCATACTTTTAGATGTAATGTTGTGGGCTCAGAAAATTCATGCCCTGTCCTCCCCGCGCCGCTTGCTATTGTTGCTTTTGCTTTTGGGGGGAGTTTTAATGGATTAAGTTCTGGGGGAAATTTTAGGAATGCAGGTTATGATTGTAGATAAGGCACACCCAGAGATTTTGCCCTCATTTTTGCTAGGACTTTATGATCTGAGTTCTAGTTTCCTATAGACGCATGCCCCTATAGTTAATTACCCCTCTTGATCATCAGAGAGAACTTTCTATTAAGGCTAATCGTCGGTGAATACATTGTATCCGCAAATACATGATATTTGGCATATAGTAGCAGCATGGGGTTTGGTTTGGATGTTTTAATTAAAGTTTTATATTTAAAATTTGAAAATTTCACTATCTTATGATTAAAACGGATGGTGGGAGGAGTGATGATGAGCTTGATTAAGATCCCATTGTTTCATCATCCCGAGCCATCGTGGTCTCTAGTTTACTTAGTCAAAGGAGGTACTCGACCCAACCTGACATAAGGATCATTGTCAATAGCAATGGGTTGCATCGTCCAAGGGTACCTAGTGGACCTGGGTGAATGCATGTCTAATGGGACAAATTTGAATCCACCTTAGCTAACAGAGGGCTTTGTGCCCTATCAATTATATCTTATTAATTCATTGCTCAATAATTTTATGCAATTGAGGAGAAAACGAGCGCTAACCATGACCGTAATATAGTGGCGTCATTTGGAGGTGAACAAATCGGTCATAATCTTGTACCCGTGGTGCCATTTAACGGTGAAATCGTAGGTGTTGTGTCATTGGACGGTGAAACTACCAATTAGAGGACATGTGTCACGTCCTTACTAGCAAGAGATAGATTAAGAATGAATCCTATTGATATTCTCGACTAAACATTATCTCTTTGTGAGCTAAAGTAGTTTTCAAAACTTTGCAAAGGGTGGATAGGTGTTTACATGTTTTAATTTTAATTTTAAATATATAGATTTTCATACATTTTAAATTTATGGGTGTTTGGAGTAATTTTGAATGGTTATGGTCCCCCACAGTTGAGATAAACATTCAACATGGCCGTCATCGGGGTGTATGATGTCATTTGAAAATATTTGCATTTTGTAAAAGTTTGGGGTCATTTCACAACATGTGATCCCCTCCAGTTGAGATTTACATTCAATACAGCCATCATCGGGGTATATGGGATCATTTGATAATATTTGTATTTTGAGAAAGTTTGAGGGAATTTAACATATGATCCCCTCTAGTTGAGATTTCAACATGAACATCATCAAGATGGTCATAGATTATTATATTTCTATTAATTGAACCTTGTCATCTCTGTCTTCTTGCCGACATAGGATCGAGTTCGAATCCAAATTTATTTATTAACTTGCACAGCATTCTCAAGCATCACGTGTGTACCTACAACATGCTCATCAGGGCCTATGTAGGCATATGCCATTATATACATTTCACATGATGCATTCATGTGTGTACACAATATGACTTGCAAAATGTAATGCCCCGAGATCTAACTTAGAAAGAATGTCAATCCAACCAGCTATTTACCAGAGTCATCTACAATCTTCAATCCATAACAGTAACAACAAAAATCTATAAATTTAAAACATCAATGTACAAGTCGATTCATATCTCAAAATATCCATATACAATACTCAGGAACTATACTATAACCACAAGTACTGCAATCTATCCTGTCCTGAGTACAAAAGAATCAAAATCATCAAAAGAACTAAAAACCTGTAGATCCAGATCAACTCCTATCTTCAGCTCCCTTGCCCTGACCTGAAAATGTCAACCACATATAATGAGCTTTATAAAGCCCAGCAGGTCACCTAATACCTATAACTGAAGTCAAAGCACGGCAATGCTATCAATATGCATGTCAGTCAATCAAATCCATATAGTCAATGGTCAATGAGTCAATGCAATACTGAAATCCATAATTAATGAAACCAGTCAATACAGCGGCAGGCGAAATGATAAATCAACTCAATCAATCAATACACATCAATCTCGAAGAAATCCGTATACAATAGAAAATCAATCGTTCAATCAAATCAAATCATGCTATCTAGTCAGTAAGATCGATCGGAAAAGCAATACGATAAATCTCAATCTATCCTAGCAGTGAATCCATGCAGCAAGTTAATAATGTGCAGAAGCAATAATATCAATGAGTCTATAGGCAAATTCAATAAATCTATAGGCAGTAATATCAATAAATCTATAAGCAATAATCAATGAATCTATAATATCCATGCCCAAGAATCAATGCAATATCTATATCCATCTATTTCTATATCAATGCCAATAATCAATAGTATCCATGCTCAATGATCAATCAATGAAATCGTTGAAATCGTACGATCCAGTAAATCTAATCAAAATCAATAAAACAGAAATCGATAAAGCAATAAATCTGTATATCAATACCATACACATGCATTTCAATACTATAATACTGAACAAGTACAATCAACTGGCTATGTTGCTGTTGTAGAATCCATATTGCTATTGTAGATATCCATACGTTGGTTTCAATAAAGAGTCGTCACTCTATTTCCCGTCGGCCGCCCGTCGGCATATCTATAAACCCCTTATGACTCCCATCCATATATCCATAATCGATGTTTAAAGGAAAGCCCGTCGGCCCACCATCCTGTACAGGTCAATTCAATCTCCAACCAACGTTCAACCAGGTTCCACTTGTAATCCAGTATCAATAGTCAATTCAATATTCAATTCAATAATCAATATTAAAGCAATCTATAACAATCATATCAATTTTCATACACATAACAATTCAATCTATCAATTTCAGGAAAATCAGAAATCCTACGAAAATTCGGCAGAGTAACGGCAGTCTATCGAATTTACACAAAAAATACCTGCAAAAATCACTAATTTCCAAATTCACACAGAACGTTCACAACATTAATACAAGACTATTTTTCTACTGAATCTATATCAAATAACATCCTGATATTTTTCTATTCAATAAAAATCGCGTAGAATCACTTCCGACCGGTAAAATCGTCGTATAAAATACTCAAATCGTGTACAATATTCGTATCTATAACATTCTAAAAGTTGTGCGGTGAAAGTTGTGTCAATATAAAACCGGGTCCAAAATTCGACTACGAAAATATAAAACAGTACACAACTCGATCAAAAATCAATATCTTTGAAAACAGAAACAGGATTCAGAGTCCTTACCGTGAGATCTTCAATTATCCCAACAGCGGCGACGGACGAAAAGCGCTCCGCGGCCTCCGAAATCCAACTTTCCTTCTCTTTTCCTTTCTCTTTCTCTCTCTTCAAAAATCTGTTTTTAATAAAAATGATTTTCTCTCTCCTCGAATCGAGCTGATTTTGCATATAAACACAACTGATCGGCCCGACCGATCAGCTCCATCGTCCAGGCCGATGTGAACAAATTCATATCGTCCAGGACGATTTCTCAGGATGATGCTGGACGATAGAACAGGTTTTGCTCTCTGTATATTTGTCTTTTCTGATCGTCCCCGGCCGATCCAAATCGGCCTGGATGATCCTGGAGCAAAAACTGTACCGAGCAAATTTCAACTGATCGTCCCGGGACGATCCAAATATCGGCCCGGACGATCAAGTCCAAAAAACCCTCCAGAAACCAGTCCAGAAAACTCAGCTGATTCATGAGGACGATCCTGGGAGGAAAACCCAAATCTGAGAGGAACAGTAAGGGAACGAGATCTCACAATCTCCCCACCTTAGAAAAATGTCGTCCCGACATTTACCTAAAGGTACAGAGCAGAAACAAAACAAATAAATTGATCCAAATCCAAATCAAAATCAAAACTCGTTGAAATCCATTCAAAACACACAATGCAATCAATCAAATGTCAATATGCATGATCAAATGTCAATCAATCTATTAGTCAAATCAATCTTACCAGTAGAACTCTCTGGTCGCTGTTGATCCTCATGATACTGTAAAGTCTGTAGACTGTAGACGCGTGGCACCACTGGAGGAAGTGCAGGAGGTCGTGGCGCAACAGTCTCCCTCTGATCTCTGACAGCTCTATCAATCATCCGGTTCCCCGATCTCTCACTGTAAGCTCTGGAGCCAACAGTCCTTTGCTGTCCCGTACCGGTGCCAGAATCAGTCCTTCCACCCAATCCCTTCTGAGGGCAATTTGCTGCTCTATGCCCTTGCTGTCCACAGTGAAAGCACTGTCCCGTCAGTAAATAATACCGACCTGCATGTCATCTACCACAATGAATGCACTCGCCAGAACTACCAGACGATACTACTGATGCAGATCGCGATACAAATCCCGATGCAGATCCTTTCGAATCATCATATCTGCTTCTCTTCTCTCTATCTCTGTCTCTACCAGAATCATCTCGTCGTACCTCATCTCTCCTCCTCCTGGTATCGTCGTACCTCGATACCGGTGTCGCCAAGTCAATCTCAATCAGTCTGGCTGTGAGATCTCGTTCCCTCACTGTTTCTCTATTCAATCCGTGTAGGAATCTATAGCATTTTTCCTCGGCAGTAGGAATCAAATGAGCAGAATACCTC
Organism: Dendrobium nobile; assembly: GCA_022539455.1. Taxonomy (NCBI): domain Eukaryota; kingdom Viridiplantae; phylum Streptophyta; class Magnoliopsida; order Asparagales; family Orchidaceae; genus Dendrobium; species Dendrobium nobile. The sequence continues at coordinate 66,248,797 of CM039733.1, read as the reverse complement.
ACAAGTGCAGTAAACTCGGCCTCGTACTACATCACTGACTTGCGGCATTGCTCCAATCTCATGAAAGCTTCCTGCATCTGTCGCTGAGCTGACGGTGGTACAAACCACATCTTGAACACTGCTGTGAACTCATCCCAGGTGATCTCAGCATTGGTCTTCCCCTGGAATTTCTCTCTCTGCTGTCCAATCCACCATCTCTTCGCCTCACCCTCAAACAAGAATACAGCCAATGGCACTTTCCTATTCCCCGGACACTGCATGTTGTCAAAAATCTTCTCTACCCTCATGATCCAATCCTCAGCAGCCTGTGGTCCCACAGCCCCTTTGAACAACGGAGGCTTTAGCTTATGAAACATCTGTAAGTGTCTCTCAGCTTCTTCCTCTTTACTCCCACTCATCTTGCTCTGAGCATCCCCCATAACATGTGCAATCGCAGTAGCCAACTGCATCATATTCTCTAAAGGTACTGGAGTTGCGCTGTGTTGCTCATTCGGTATACTTGATTCAGCCGGAGGATCCATATCTTTTCACCTGCACAATTCAGAACAAATAATACACACATGCAACGATGTATGCCAATGATGCTCTTAAAGCTACCCAGTCTACCCAACTCTCAATCCAATCCTACAACTCTGGTAACAATCTATTCTTCAATAACACTGCTCTGATACCAACTGTAATGCCCCGAGATCTAACTTGGAAAGAATGTCAATCCAACCAGCTATTTACCAGAGTCATCTACAATCTTCAATCCATAACAGTAACAACAAAAATCTATAAATTTAAAACATCAATGTACAAGTCGATTCATATCTCAAAATATCCATATACAATACTCAGGAACTATACTATAACCACAAGTACTGCAATCTATCCTGTCCTGAGTACAAAAGAATCAAAATCATCAAAAGAACTAAAAACCTGTAGATCCAGATCAACTCCTATCTTCAGCTCCCTTGCCCTGACCTGAAAATGTCAACCACATATAATGAGCTTTACAAAGCCCAGCAGGTCACCTAATACCTATAACTGAAGTCAAAGCACGACAATGCTATCAATATGCATGTCAGTCAATCAAATCCATATAGTCAATGGTCAATGAGTCAATGCAATACTGAAATCCATAATCAATAAAACCAGTCAATGCAGCGGCAGGCGAAATGATAAATCAACTCAATCAATCAATACACGTCAATCTCGAAGAAATCCGTATACAATAAAAAATCAATCGTTCAATCAAATCAAATCTATGCTATCTAATCAGTAAGATCGATCGAAAAAGCAATACGATAAATCTCAATCTATCCTAGCAGTGAATCCATGCAGCAAGTCAATAATGTGCAGAAGCAATAATATCAATGAGTCTATAGGCAAATTCAATAAATCTATGGCAGTAATATCAATAAATCTATAAGCAATAATCAATGAATCTATAATATCCATGCCCAAGAATTAATGCAATATCTATATCCATCCATTTCTATATCAATGCCAATAATCAATAGTATCCATGCTCAATGATCAATCAATGAAATCGTTGAAATCGTACGATCCAGTAAATCCAATCAAAATCAATAAAGCAGAAATCGATAAAGCAATAAATCCGTATATCAATACCATACACATGCATTTCAATACTATAATACTGAACAAGTACAATCAACTGATTATGTTGCTGTTGTAGAATCCATATTGTTGTTATAGATATCCATACGTTGGTTTCAATAAAGAGTCGTTACTCTATTGCCCGTCGGCCGCCCGTCGGCATATCTATAAACCCCTTATGACTCCCATCCATATATCCATAATCGATGTTTAAAGGAAAGCCCGTCGGCCCACCATCATGTACAGGTCAATTCAATCTCCAACCAACGTTCAACCAGGTTCCACTTGTAATCCAGTATCAATAGTCAATTCAATATTCAATTCAATAATATTAAAGCAATCTATAACAATCATATCAATTTTCATACACATAACAATTCAATCTATCAATTTCAGGAAAATCAGAAATCCTACAAAAATTCGGCAGAGTAACGGCAGTCTACCGAATTTACACAAAAAATACCTGCAAAAATCACTAATTTCTAAATTCACACAGAACGTTCACAACATCAATACAAGACTATTATTCTACTGAATCTATATCAAATAACATCCTGATATTTTTCTATTCAATTAAAATCGCGTAGAATCAATTCCGACCGGTAAAATCGTCATATAAAATACTCAAATCGTGTACAATATTCGTATCTATAACATTTTAAAAGTTGTGCGGTGAAAGTTGTGTCAATATAAAACCGGGTCCAAAATTCGACTACGAAAATATAAAACAGTTCACAACTCGATCAAAAATCGATATCTTTGAAAACAGAAATAGGATTCGGAGTCCTTACCGTGAGATCTTCAATTATCCCAACAGCGGTGACGGACGAAAAGCGCTCCGCGGCCTCCGAAATCCAACTTTCCTTCTCTTTTCCTTTCTCTTTCTCTCTCTTCAAAAATCTGTTTTTAATAAAAATGATTTTCTCTCTCCTCGAATCGAGCTGATTTTGCATATAAACACAACTGATCGGCCCGGCCGATCTGCTCCATCGTCCAGGCCGATGTGAACAAATTCACATCGTCCAGGACGATTTCTCAGGACGATGCTGGACGATAGAACAGGTTTTGCTCTCTGTATATTTGTCTTTTCTAATCGTCCCCGGCCGATCCAAATCGGCCTAGACGATCCTGGAGCAAAAACTGTACCGAGCAAATTTCAACTGATCGTCCCGGGACGATCCAAATATCGGCCCGGACGATCAAGTCCAGAAAACCCTCCAGAAACCAGTCCAGAAAACTCAGCTGATTCATTACACTGATCGGCCTGGACGATCTCACCATCATCCAGGACGATCCTGGGAGGAAAACCCAAATCTGAGAGGAACAGTAAGGGAACGAGATCTCACACAAAATGTAATTGTGGTGTCAAATGACATACTTGAGTGAAACCCTCTGCTTATGCAGGAGGAGGATTTTGAAGCGCAGTTATAGAATCATATGGCATACTAGAATGATATTCTTTATTATTACAGATGCATGCATGGATATTCTTGAAATACACGTCTAGAGGCCCTTAGACATACACATACGATGCATCTATATGTTAATGTAGGATGATATGCTTATATAACCTATCATGCCTATGAAGGGGCATTTTAAAATATTTGCATGCAATGTGAAGAGGTGTCGATTGCATAGGTGACTATTATTGCTGAATACACAGGGCTTTATTTCATGCTTTGTTGACGCATTCTGTGTGTGTGCACAAATGTTACAGATCTGATGACGTAGCATCGCACTTTAACGGACTGTGATTTTTACAACTAATTCTCCGCTTTTACTTATAGGTGATTAGTAGCGTTATCGCCCGACGATCATAAGATACCTCATTGTTCTGATGTAGACTCTCTTTTCTCATTCATCGAGAAGTTGGATTTAGTTACATTGCTTTGTCTCTGGCACGTCATGAGGGCATGATATTGCGTTGAGGGGTTTGGTCTCCATGTCTTCATTCGAATGTCAATGCATAATTTTTGGGAGCCCTAGATTTTTTGAAGAAATAGTAGAATGAAACATCTTTTCTTCTTCAGGTGCTCATTCTTTGACTAGTTGTCGGAAGTCTTTAGTATCTTTCCCACCATGTCAGAGTCTTTCTTTGATGACATATAAATTTGTTCCCTTCGTACATCTGGTTGCCTTCATATCCGACTATTAGACTCTTTGAAGTCATTAAATAAAGGACTCGATCAACAAATCTCTCAGTCTTGATGAGGTGAATGTACTTTTGCACTCGTGCAGAGCATATCAGGCTTGCAGCTTCTTAATCACCACTGGTCGTAAGTGTCCGTAGGGGAGGGCACTGTTGTATAAATTCAACATTATTTGTCAATTTTTTATTGTAGGAAAGTTTATATATTCATTATTGCTTGTAGGTGTTGTATGTACTTGTGTCCACATGGGATTCATTGTACTCGGGGAATATCTACTGTTGTTATCCACAAGTGAGTTATGTCCGCTATCTTTGATTATATTCATCTGATTTGATTTTTAATGCCGGCTAAATTACATTTATCGCCAACTTTCACATACATGTTGGCTAGCAAAGTCGTTGCTCATAAATTGGTCGTTGCACTTACTCTTCAAATAACTACTGTTGACTACAAGCCAGTTGATACTATGGGGTATTGATCGGGAGGGCACTGTAGCACTCGCTGTGTTGCCTCATACATCGATCATTTTTCCTTTTTCTCATGAAGAGTCAATATATCTACATACTATCAAGTGATTGTTGATTGCAGGGATGAAATAACATACACTACACTGTCTGTAAGTGGACTATTATACACAACCAATCCCATATTATTGCTTACAGATACTTGTACTTTTATCTTTTGCTCATAGGTATTTTCATCTGCCATCAGTTGATCACATCATCATCCGTCGTCACCTGTGGGTGGGTTATTGTGCACAACATAACTCCTACAGTTGCTAGTAGGTGTTGTATGTATTCATGTTCACAAGGGATTTTATATACTTGCAGCATATCAATCATTATTGCTGTAAGTATTATATGTACTTGTGTTCACAGGGGATTCACTGTGCTTGCGATGTGTCCATTTTTGTTATCCACAAGTAGTTCATATCAATCGTCTATTTTTGCATTCAAATATGTGTACTTAATTGTATGGGGACCATTGTAGGAGTCTATTGCATTTTGTATCATGCCCACCTTCACCATTACCATTCACAGGTGGTTGGCGGAACTTATTTATAGTGTTGAGTTGTACACAAGCTATTGATGTCATTTGCAAGGCATTATTGGATTCAGTGCTTCTTATCTTGATGTGATTTATTATATGCATGATAGGTTTTCTTTCATCAATTTTCAGCGTTTCCTTTTCAATTTACATGCTGATTATTATTTACACAATAAGCCTTTGTCTGTTGCATGTGGTTGGTACTTATATATTTCATAATTAACTGATGTCACTTGCAAGTCAATCATATCTGAAAGTTCTCCACCATGAGTCCCCTATTTGTATATTTATATTTATTTGAATGCATTTATTATTTACATTTTAATCTTAATTATGCATTTTAAGATTTAGGGTTATGTTTCTTGTTGTTCAATTCAGGTCCCCTGTTATATAAGTTTTATGTACATCTATTCAGATTCTGTGCATTCATATTTAGGTATAGGTCCTTTGTATTGCTGCATAAGTTAAATCTTATTATTCAAGTCTTATGTACTTCAGTCTGAATTTCAACAACATCTCGTCATATCCCCTATTTGGGGAAAATATGGGGAGCTGGTCCTATCTCACCATGTTATAATAGCATATATGGTAGGCATCCTTAGACACCACGGTCGTAGTCTATAATCTCACCACGCTACAAGAGCGTGTATGGGGTCTTTGATGTACCACCTGACTATTCAATTTGAGTCTGATTTTCTATATTTCATTCAAGTTCCCCGTGTATTTATTATTTTCTATCTTTTTTTCTCAAGTACAACCTTCTGTTTGCTATAAATTTTGAAAGCATCTTGACATATCCCCCATTTGGGGGAAATTTAGCGGAGTTGGACCTTCCCACCATGCTACAAGAGCTTGTTTGGGGTCTCGAAGGCACCTGTTAAAAAAATGCACAATTTTCTTTCCCTGCAGGCACTAAGGTGTTTGATTGAAAATGTGTAATTTTGAAAAATACTTAATTTTCTTTGGAAAAGTATAATTTCTGGAATATTAATTTTGAAATCAAACTCTTATTATGAATGATATATCACCTCGAAAGATGAACATATCGTTCCCTAATATATTCAAGTTTCAAAACTTTGGATTTATCTTGATTATTGAAGTTACACTTAAGGAAGGCAACATATGATCTTGGAGGATCAAAATGATGTTTGGTCAAATTATTGACTACAATAATCTAGAAAATATGTCATTAATTTTGTAATCAAAATAATAATATAATAATATATCTTCCTAGAGAAAGAGGAAATTGCTTATTATTAATCATTTGACAATGACAATAATAATCATAAAGTTTGATTTTCCCAAAGAAAGTTAATTGAGGTTTTTGAAAACTTGATTTTGAAAATTTGATATGGGTTTCTAAATCTCTTACGAGCTTAAGCCCTCATGGTTAATTACATCGTAAAAAACCAAAAATTTCATATGGATACTCTTGATTAAAATAGCAATATGAATTTCATTTAAGAATTCAAAGCTCGAGGTCAAAGGAGGTTAGGCTTGGAAATTTCAAATGTGAATGGTTTAAGATTGAACACTTATTTCTGGAGTCAAAGAAAGAGAAGTAGGAGGAACCTGGGATTCTGAAAACAATTCAATAGTGCCCCAGTCTATCATAGGTGTTGGGCTTAAATTTGATTGAAAAAGATTTTAAGTTCTGAATAATCAATTTTATTAGAAAATTGGGATTCAATTCCCAAAGGTTGAGGACTTAAGATTAAATATCTGCCTCGTATCCTAAGTTTAAGATGGGTATTAAATAATCAATGACCTGAACCTAACTAGTGCAATACAAGATCTGAACTTATCTTGGCCTAGATTGGGGAGCCATCTAAATCACCTAAATGTTTCAAAACCATGAGTCTTATGAAAGAGTGGTATAGACATTAATTATATAAGTTTTCAAAAATAGGCTGACATCAAGAGCAGTCCTCAATTGGCCCTTTAATATATGTTGGGTAATTGATGCTTAAGTAAATGCAATTAGAATTTTAGAAATTTCTAAATTGGTTTCAAATGCAATGAATGCATATCGACTAGATTAATGCTTAAAATTTGAAATGAAGCAATTTTAAAATTAAGCTTAGAAATAATTTTTACCTATAAATTGCACAACATCCCCTTGACAGGACTACACCCTAATAGGTTTGGGGGTCTGCCAGAATTCGTAGACAGGGAGGTGCCCAACAAGATAGAAAAAATTTAATATGAATACATGAATGACTCCCAGCATTCCCAGGCTTACTTTTTAAAATATTAGATTTTCTATGTGAGCTTAAATATTTTAATTTATTTAAGTAGGAAAAGTTTTATTCGTACCCTCACGAGCCTCCGATTGGGTTCTAGGCTAAATCAAATACGACATGCAATAATCACCAAAAAACTATAAAAAGCATGCAATCCTATATCACAATCAAATTAATTAAATTAAAATTTAAACTAAAATTCCATGTGACTAGTGCCACTTAATCATATAATCTAGGGTTTGCAGGAAAAGTAAAATGGTTGTGTACCACTGTCTACAACCCGAATTCTACACCTAAGACTCAAGTGACTTTGAGAATTGGTCTTCTTATTCTGCACTTCTTTGTCTTTCTACGACTGCGTCGATAGTCGAGTCCGGATATCCAAGTGAAAAGAAACTCCCCCCTCAAAAGGGGTGTTATCTTTTTTCCTTGGATACTTGAAACACATCATGATTTGAAACTCCAAATGGAGAGAAACTCTCCCCTAAGGGATATGCCCTCCTCTTTGGATTCCAAATTAAATGTTTAAACATCCCATTCTCAAAGCACTTTAAACATTTATAACTCTGGACTCAACTTAAATTACATTAATTAAAATTGAAAATCTAGACTCAAGTACAATCTGTAGGGTTATCCTAAACAATTTGAATTCAAATAATCTCAAGTAGTTAATATTAATCAAATCATCTCAAGCATTTAATATTTAAAATTAAAATACTCAAATCACAGCCATGTTTGACCGCTCTTTTAATTTTAAAGGGGGACTTAAGCAATTTATGGAGCATCTACATAAAATAATGTTAATTTAAAGCTTTGATTTTAACTTTTCCCCCTTTTATTTGAAATTTTCTTGTAAGAGCATGGCCACCATTGGATCTTCAAGGTTTTGGTTTCTATGAGCTTGTAAACTGTCCACGCACAATCCCTCTTTAGAAATTGTGGCTTGAAAAGATCTCAGTCATTGGGAAATCAATTTGAACGAACTTAAGCTTGATTCATCGGAAAACCTGCCACCGGCGAGCCTTTGACGGTGGGGTTAAACTATGGAAGTGAGGAGAAGGCCATGGGAAGTTGAAGGAGGAAAATTCTAGAGCTCAAAGGGATTGGTGGCTAGGTCTAGAGGAGCTTGAATGGAGAGAGGGAGCTAAGGTCATGAATTATTCTCCATTTTGGCATTTCCACCTTTTTAAATGACTCTAGCTAATTTGAATGGCTGAGGTTCATTTGGCATGATCCCAGATGCTTGACAACTATCCATGGGGTTTGTGGGTCTCCGAAAGGATTCTGCTCGTGTGTTTCGAATGTAAAAAGTACGATCACACTATCCCATGGGACAAAATGGTCGTAAACCTTTACACTCGGCACGAACAGGCCGATGGAAGAGAAAATAGAGTTATACACACGATTAGCCATGGAGGATAGCGGCTTTCACCTACACACCTCGATGGATAATAATATGTATAACCCAAAAGTTTACGAGATTTCCCTCATTCGATACATCAGCTTGAATGGGGTTTATTTGATTGTGGGGATCGGTTTCTAAGAAAACTCTCGATTAAGGACGTTAGATTATCTTCTCTAATGGGTTTAGTGCAAAGGGAAATTTTTAGGCTTTCCTAATCAAAGGTGAAGAAAGGTCCCAACTTGGTTCAATCAATCACGCGTGGTTTAGTCAACATCCGGTCGGCTCGAAGAAGTGGAAACTGGAGAAAACAAAGAGGCAACGCATCTCAAGCAAGCACGAGAGAAAGAGGGAGGCGGTGTCAATTGTGTAACGCGGATGGGTAGTATTTATTGCTTTCGAAAGAATGGAGAGCTCACCTACCAATAAGGCGTGTAGAGGTACACTCATACCCCTCACCTTTAGACCCTAAATCTATAAAAGATGTAGTGTCGTACACACAACACTAGCATCTACGACCTAACTAATGCAGTCATGGACTTATTCCTTGCCTGACAAAGGAAGCCAGCTAAAATCACCTAATCGTATAAAATTCATGTTATCCGATCTGTATGAAAGATGGATGAGTAGTTTAGACATTGGAATTAGGATAGACAACTAGAGAAAGTTCCTAAGTGATCCCACACTTATGAGTGGTACAATGCTCATAAAACTAATGCAAGTAAATTTTAATTTTAATTAGTTACTAATGCAATTTATGCTGGTTAAAGTCTCCAAATCAATGATGTATGAAATTTTAAAAAGGCTTATAAAAATAGTTTTTTTTAAGAAAGACTAAACTTCCCAAGGTCCGGCACTTCATCCCCATAGGCCAGAATATCCGGACTCTACCCGCAGGCGGGGAAGTTGTCTAAAAAAGGAGAGAATGCGTGCATGCGCCCCCGGACGATTTCGACTATTCCCTAAATCGTTATGTTTCTATGTGAGTTAATCTTAAAATTTTTTTTATTATGGATTACTCCTAAAAGAGTCTAACGGTCAAACACAAGCACATGCAAGAAAAAACCTATAAAAAGCATACCAGTTCTACTGCGCAAACAAAGTAATATTTGGGGTTTATTAGGATTCGATAACTGCATCAATATGATTTAAATTAAACATATTTTCATAGCATTTATTACTTGGTATTTCAATTCTTCATATTTGAATTATGCAAATTAACGATGAAACTATTTCATTGTCATTATAATGGCAGTCAAATGGCTCATAATTTTCTGTCATCCATTAATAGCTTACAGATTTTTTGCCAAATATGCAATTGTATCAATTTCTATAAAAAGTGACAACAATAGCATATCACAAGTGATATTCTAACAAAGATGCAAATCAGCTTACTCTACAAGGACAAAATCTAAATAAAATTTTGAGGCTAACATAGAAGCTCTAACGATCTAAAAAGTAAGCTCGGGACTGTTGCAAATCTTGGTTCATGGCTTATGTTTTGATGATTGGAAAACCTTACTGATTATCTTGGACTGCTTATTTCTCTAACATTTCAGGAATCGAAGATCAAATGGCCAAACGACGCAAGTTCAAAGATAGGTTGCTAACTAGGGTTAAATCAGTCTGTAAATTGTATTTTTCTCTTTTTTGAGTCAGTTTGTAATGTCAAAGAGTTGAGACTAAGTAACCCTACACACACACACTTGAGAGAGTTAGAATCTCTGTTTTGCTCACATCGGCCCGGCCGATCGTTTGGATCGGCCTGGACGATCGAGTTCAAAACAGGGACTCTAATCGAGATTCTTAATTAAGGCAGCTGTCATTAATAGATCGGCCTGGACGATACCTGTATCTGCTAGGACGATAAGCTCAATTCAGAAATAACTTGCCGACTTAGTGATTTTAGGCAAACTGTATATTTGGAAATCGGCCCGGACGATACCTGTATAGGCCCGGACGATATTGACAATTATGTCTAAAATGAGCCTGCAATCAAGGGATCAATTATGGACAGAATTGATACGATCACATCGGCCGGGACGATCCACGTATTGGCCCGGATGAAGAGTTCAAAAATCCCAGGACGAAGCATATCGGCCAGCTCTAAATAGAACTATGCTCAGGACGATTTGGCACTGATTTGCACTAATCGGCCGGGACGATCGCCCGATCAGCCCGGACGATTAGACCAATTTTACAATCGTCCAGAGTAAATCCATAACTATGTTCTAGCCGATATTAAGACTTTTGTACTAATCGGCCAGGCCGATGACCTGATCGGCCTGGACGATAATGTCAGCAAATTGCAATTAATGAGCTCTCTTTGAGCTTTTCTTTATAAGGGATCTTAGACTTCGTTTTTGACAATCCTTTGCTGCTGCCTTGACCTGAGAAGGCCTTGGGGAGAGAAAGAGAGAGAGAGAGAGAGAGAGAGAGAGAGAGAGAGAGAGAATCTTGTGAGGGGGAGCTTGTGAGGGGATTCACAAGGGTTACTCAGGGATTGCTCTGCTTCTTCTTCTTCTAGAGTTTCTTGTCCGTCGAAGGGTCGGTAGAGGTGAGGTAGTGAGCATTGGGTCATAGTTCTCTGCCAGCTTCAGGAGGAAGCAAAAGGAGATAGGTTCTCTGCCTTGCCGGGGTGGCAAAAAGGAGTTCTTTGTGAAGGCTTCTCCGCCTAGCTGTGGGGGCTAAATGAGAGACACTTTTTGTAGTGCAATACTTGGAGGGTGCCTCCAAGGAGTGGACGTAGGTCGTGTTGACCGAACCACTATAAATTTCTGTGTTCTTGATTTTTGCTTCCGCACTTTAAATTTTCGCATCGTTTTTTTATTATGGTGGATTTGGTTTATGAGATTTAAATTTTGTTGAAAAGTTTTTTAAATACCAATTCACCCCCCTCTTGGTTAGCTTGGGCTTAGTTCAATAGGGTCTAACATCCCTAATGAACTTTCAGGGACCACCGAGTTTTTGCATAAGCATATTAAAATCTTATCTTCCTTGTTAGGCACATCCCCGCCTGTGGGTTCTAGCAGACAAGGGTGTAGTTGTGGGTCTCTGAAAGGTTTCCGCTCGTGTGGTTCGGATGCAAAGAGTATGATCACACTATCCCATAGGACAAAATGATCGTAAACCTTTACACTCGACACAAGCAGACCGATGGAAGAGCAGATGGAGTTATACATACGATTAGCCATGGAGGATAGCGGCTTTCACCTACACACCTCGATGGATAATAATATGTATAACCCAAAAGTTCACGAGATTTCCCCCATTTGATACATCAGCTCGAATGGGGTTTATTTGATTGTGGGGATCGGTTTCCTACGGGCGCAAGCCCCTGTAGTTAATTATATCTTAGACCTCGGTCTAAGAAAACTCTCGATTAAGGACGTTAGATTATCTTCTTTAATGGGTTTAGTGCAAAGGGAGATTTCTAGGCTTTCCTAATCAAAGGGGAATGTCCCAACTTGGTTCAATCAATCACACGGGGTTCAGTCAACATCCGGCCGGTCTGAAGAAGAGAAAATTGGAGAAAAGAAAGAGGCCAAGCATCTCAAGCAAGCACGAGAGAAAGAGGGAAGTGACGTCATCTGTGTGACGCAGATGGGTAGGATTTATAGTCTCCGAAAGAATGGAGAACTTACCTACCAATAAGGTGTATAGAGGTACACTCGTACCCCCCACCTTTAGACCCTAAATCTATAAAAGATGTAGTGTTGTACACACAACACTAACATCTACGACCTAACTAATGCAGTTCTGGACTTATTCCTTGCATGACAAAGGAAGCCAGCTAAAATCCTAAACACAACCAATCGTCCTACATGTATGCAAGATAGGAAGGCTCTGTCCTAAAGAATCAAAGATTTGTAGTTCAAAAAGACTTAAATCAGGGACTCTATAATATGAAAACGAATGTATCTAATGTCGTATAATACATGAAACAAATGCATGAGTAAGAAATGTCCTTAGGTCCACTAATGCAATGCATGCATGTAAGTGAGGTGTATTGTGTAGAAAAGTGTGTAAGAATGTATGCATGACATCCAGAGTACATAAAAAAATAAATAAACACACCCTAAGGGTACCCTCCAGGCAAGGTACCCGCACAGAAAATCATTCAAACGGTGCCCACTTCGTGTGGGAAAACAACGATGCCAAATGGCACAATAGGTGGCCTACTCTACAGGCCTAAATGACCCTAATGGTCTCTAGGGCTCACAGAAGGTGGGGGGTATCATACCCAAAACCGGAAAAAGGCCAAAATCCTAGCATAAAAATAACGATGCCCACTTCGTGTGGGAAAACAACGATGCCAATGGCATAATAGGTGGCCTACTCTACAGGCCTAAATGACCCTAATGGTCTCTAGGGCTCACAGAAAGGGGGCAACCTTTGACCTATAGGGCCAAAGCTTCGTTAGTGCGCTATCCTATGGCTAGCTACCTAAACATACTAGAATACCTATTAACAAGTTGTGTGTGGAGTGTAGCAGTTCCGATATGTAACTAAAAATTTGCTTTACAAGTTGCAGAGATTGTACCTGATTGTGGCGCTGCCACTTATAAGCTCATGAGCAAATGATCCCAAATTGTGGCGCGGCCACTTAAAAGCTTCTAAGCAAATGCTCTCGTTTAATTCCCGATCATCAAGCTCCGATGTACATCGCAAGATAAGACAAGAGAGAAATATGCAAATGAGCGTAGATGTCATTCAGAAAAGAAATGCATGTGAATAAAAATATAACGACAAGAAATTTAAAGATAGCATTTATAAAACATGCATGTGTAGTAAACATGGAATAACAAAATAAAAACATCGACCTAACCTAGAGCTAAAAGTCGTGTCCTAATAAACCAGTCTAGTGTATGTGACAGGTTGTGTGGTTTAGGATATGTTCTATATATGATGATTTAGTTAAAGTTATTTGCATTTGATTTGTTAAAGGACAAAAGAGAAATTTTAATTAGAGTTTAAATATTAGTAGTTTAGGATTGATTTTAAAGATTTTATTTTTAGAATTTGATCGATTACCACCTTTGTTTCACACCGAGGCCGTGAGGTTTATTTCACTCTCCTTGGGGCTAACTTAATAGCCTCGTAGGCCTGGCTTACCCAATGATAACCAATTTTATTAAATTATTAGTTGGTTATAAATTAGAAAATAAGTGTGAATTAAGCAATTTATTAATCAAATTGGTTGATTGGTTTTAAAGATTAATCTAAAATTTAATATTTTAAGAGTCTTTTATCCTAATGAATTTTAGCTTATGATTTGATCTCCTAATTAAAGTCTACCTCTTTTAAACTTTAGGTTGATTAAGAGTTTATTATTATATTATTTGAAATTGATTTAGATTTGACATTTTTAATGATTATGAAATATTAATTACGGTTAGAATAAAAATTAAGTGTTTTAGTGCATTTTAAAAGATTGAATTAGGGTTGATTTTCATTGGTTGATTATTAATGGATTAAGAGAAACAAAACGTAGGGAAGTGTCTCACTAAGTTTTCATTATTGATGTCTCTCTCCTATAGGGAGCATGCACATTAAGTCTATGTTTTCTAAGACTCGATCATTAATTATTGTCCTTAGGTGTCACTAGTGTTGTAGGACTAAAATGAGTTTTGTTTTCTAACCCTTAGGGCTTTCGTACGTGTGTCAATAGCTTAGGGATCTACAGATATAAGTGCTATAATAAGTAGCAAAACAGTAGAAAGAAAAAGAATAAAAATTAGAAATAAAAGGAATGTAGGCATTATTGTTATTGGACACACTTCTTTGAAGTCAAGTGTACCCTAAAGCAACATTTCAATGCCCTTTGTTGTTCCCACAATCCAAATAAGGCACTTGATATAATTGAGACATCTACCTACAACACCCTACAAACGGAGCCCTAAGCACCTAAGGGAAACTTCTAAGACCAAACTTAAAACTAGACTCTCTTTTGTTTTATGTCTATCTTAAATTCTATATTTTAGAAACTAACACCAAAGGAAGAATTCAAATGAGCGGGGACTGTCTTACTCCAAAAGACAATAAAGAACTCTAACACAAAGCTCCTAAAGCTTCAAATCCAAACACTCATTTTTTTAGACATAACCACTAAGAGAATTTGATTCAAATAAGAAAGCACTAATTGCTCCTAAAAGACACTAAAGAGGTTTACTACACACGTCTAACCACAAAATTATAGATCCCAAAAATAACTTGCGAGAACTTCTACATGAGCTACTACACAAAACTTCCCAAAAGTATCTATCAAAATCTCTTCTCTTTTCATCTTGTTTTAACACAAAAATTCTACAAAAATCCTTTACCAAAATCCTTTTTTTTTTACACAAAATCCTACCCAACAACATATAATCAAGTGCCTCCTTTCATTTGGAGTGGGGTGGAAAAACCTAAAGCTTTCCAACGAGAAGGTTTTATAAAAACCCCTCATTGTAGAGCCCTTATCATAAAACATTCACAAAACTTTCGATAAAGCCTCTCGATGTAAAACAATTCGCAAAATTTTTAACCATAAATACATTCACAAAACTCTTCAATGCAAAATAGCTCCTAAAACCTTTCAAAGCATCCTTTTTTTAACAAAGAATTACAAGTAAAAAGACCATTCAATCTTGCCGACACAACTTTATAGAAATATAGAAATACGTAAATGTATACTACCTCAAATGCTAACAGAAACAAAACTATTTATAGTGAAATAAACTAATTTCCAATCATAAGTACACAAACCATCATTGTTAATCATATATGCAATATTGAGAAATATTTGTAAGTTCAAACTTCTCCAAATATGAAAATAAGTGAATACTCATATGGCGCTAAAACGACAAGTGTAATTGCAAGTAAGAGAGACAAGAAACCTATGCTTTCATGAGATAAATTAAAGAAAATAACTATGCAATCATTCAATCCTCCTCCCTCTTTTATGTCCAATCATGAATGAATAATAGGTAGAATTACATAGCGTAAGACTTTCCAATCCAACACTTGAGCCACATGTACTTAGCAAAAAGGAAGAAACTTTCCTATCATCATTTTCAAAACTCAAGGGAAAGAAGCATGATATTATTACAACATAATATAGATTTGAAACATGAGTTATATAACTATTTTCCAACAAACTTATAGTTTCCACATTTATAAGCTATTTAATGCTTCCAAGAGCATTCCTTAACACAAATCCATAAGCCTATTTTGATAGTATCAACCATGTAATTTTGCAAGTACTTTAATGGGTGTCCACTACACTCTTTCCAATTTGTTCATGACTTTAAGTACAAATTTATACTAATCACAATCCCATTTGAAATAATCTATTATCTGCTTGAATACTCAAAATAACAAATAAGCTTTGGTTCTACATATTGTTATATTTAAATACTTAATTTAGAGGCAACATAGTTGTTTAGAAGTACTTCTAGATCATCTCTAAGTTGTCATGCCATCAACCCGGCTCTTCATGCTGTGAATAGCACTAATCTTAATATAAGCATACAATTAGGACCTAATTGATTTTGACCGTAAAGTTGAAGCAATTTTTATGTCCATATTTCAGGAAAGAGAAAAAAAACAACTTTGCCCTTCAAGATAGAGATTTTAAAGGTTCTTCTCAAAGCAAAATACAAACTGAAGAAAATGGGCCCTTGAATTTCACCAAAATGCCTCACATGCATATTTCGTTTCTCATTGTAACATCAAACCAACAAAAATTCTTTAAATAAGAAATGAGACAAATACATACAGAAAAGGGAGAAAAGTAGTTCATTGCAAGAGAGAAGAACATAGAGAAATTACTTCTTCTTTTTTTTAAGAAACACTTCATAAAAAAGAAAAGAAGAAGAAAATAAACGAAACTAAAATTCCATACATCTCACCAAATAAATAATTTCATACATTTTTTTTTGAAAGACCTTTAGGTAATGAGTTAGAAGAAACTCTTCCATAAACAAGACTATCACATAAAGCTTTGCTATAAGCAATGTAGTTAAGATTTTTTTTAGAAACATTTCATCGAGTAGTTAAAGTGCGATATTTACGATCACCCATAATCATAGAAGTGGAGAAAGATTTTCTACGCATTTGATTAAGTTCACTACCACACCGTTCACATAAAGCTCATTAAGACTTTAGAATGAAGAGAATAAACGATCATAACCATCCAAAACTTACTGTTATCAATAAGTCTTTAGGTCCAAACAAGTAAGTCATGTTGTGTAATCAAATGACCATAAAGCAATTGCTCAAAGAAGATTAACTAGAAAAGAAGCCATGGAATCAATACGCCATGAGCTCTAATTTGCAAATTCGTCTACCATAATCATAAAAGGCATTTTTACACCTCACATCAAGAGAACTATGGGTAAGTTTAGTCAACATAGCAACATTTAACATCGCAACAACAAGGAAGGAGAAATATATGTGTGGATCCCTAATGAGCATTACTACAAATACCTTGT
Source organism: Dendrobium nobile (assembly GCA_022539455.1). Lineage (NCBI taxonomy): Eukaryota > Viridiplantae > Streptophyta > Magnoliopsida > Asparagales > Orchidaceae > Dendrobium > Dendrobium nobile. Next base: position 66,231,876 of record CM039733.1, on the reverse strand, counting down.
GTGCATGCTTTAATAGCAACTCAAAATGTCCTTTTACAAATTCTAGAGTTTACACCTAAAACTCTAAATTAAAAGCCATGAACCAAACTAAGCTTCCAATGCCAATCATCACATAGGGGAAATCTAGAAAACCATCACATGGCCCCAAAATAAACTAATCAAACTATCATGAAACCTAGGGTGTATACATTTACTTAGAAATCAAAAGAATTAATGGTGTGATCACATACACACCATAAAACTTCATCCAAACTTCAATTCTAACTAAGTAAAACAAATCTCGTGTGAATGAGTCTCCTCACCAACCAAGTCATTCATAACACTTAGAATTAAGATAAAAAAAAACAAAGGTAGAGGAAATATCAAGGAAAGGAAAGAACAAAAATCAGGGAAAGAAGGAGAAGGGAGAAGAATAGAAAGAAGAAGAAGAAGAAGAAGAAGAAGAGGAAGAAAAAAAAGGAGGGGGAGAAGAAGAAGAAGAAGAAGAAGAAGAGGAAGAGGAAGAAGAAGAAGAGTACTCACAGTGAAGAGTTTGGCTAGAGCTGGCGTCGGACGTGAGTGAAGTCTCGGCTTCGTTGGAGGCGTCGGAACAGAGAGACGGGCGGGGCTTTGAGCTCGATCTTCCCTGGCTCCTGCGAGAGAGAGAGAGAGAGGGAACGAGAGGCGGGGCTCCTTCTTGTTTTCGCAAACCAGAGAAGATCGGAGAGAGAGAGAGGGCTCGGGCGTGTGTGAGGGAGAGAGACCGAGAGAGGGGGAGAGACGGGCTGAGCGAGTGAGAGGGAGAGATTGGGAGTTATGTGTTCCGCCTGGGAGCTTCTACCGAGAGAAAAAAAGAGGAGAGGGAGGGAGAGCTCGGGTCCAAGGTAAACTAGAGAGAGAGATAGCCAGAGCCTCAAAGCGACTGACTCCTACGGCAACGGTCGGGAAATCGGAGCCATCGATGCGATTACTAGATTTAGGGAATGAATTCAAATGAAAGCAAAAGTTAATTAGAATTGATTTGAATCAGATTGAATTGATTTGAATCAGATTTGGGCTCAATCAATTTGATCAAATCAAATCAAAGATGATTCGAATCAAATTGAACTCGTCGCAGTCGAGACAAAATAATTCGGGCGTGAATGAACGGGGTCGAGTCAACTTAACATCAATTCGGATCGACTCGAGTTCGATTTGGGCTCGACGAGGTCTAATCGAATTGATCAAAAGATGCTCGAGCGAAAATAGAGGTCAACAGTAGTTCTGTCAAGGGGATATTTTTAAGCCTTTTAAAAATGCTTCATATATTTCATCCATCTCATTGAATCAATTAGCATGCATTGCATTAGAAATCAATTTAAAAGTGTCTAAAATTTTAATTGCATTCTTTAAACGATACTACCCTACATAAGTCAAGTGGCCAATTAGGATTCTCTCTAGATGTAATCCTCAGCTCCATAAAATCTAATTAACGTCCTACCACTCTTTCATTAAGATTAGACTCATGGATTTTAAATCACCTAGATGGTTAGCTGTTTCCCCAATCTAGGCTGGGTTAAGTCTAAATTTTGCACTGCATTAGCTAGGTTCGGATTGCTGTCGTCTAGTGCCCAAAATAGATTTAGAATCCGGGATAAATTCAAAATCTTAAGACCCCGCCTTCCGGAAATGTAATCCAAACTTTTTGTTTTGCACGATCCCCACTCCTTACTTAAACATAGTAATCCATCATAATATGATATGTAGGCATATTTTTCAATTATAATCTTAGAAGACCGTAGATTTAATAGTTTTGACTTAATTTGCATTCATAAGAACCCATCATTACCATCACAATGCAACTCTCATTCAAAAACCTAAGCAATGAGGAAGCAAAGAAGATGAAGAATGAAGGCTAATTAGCTGGTGTGGTTAAATTCATGGCAATTTACTGTGCAAATATGTATCTAAATATTAAACTGAATATTATATTTGAATAAAAACAATTTAGTCTCATGATAAAAATATTCAATCTTGAAGGTTCAAAGCATTCAAAAAATTTGTTTTTTCAATAATAATTTTTTAATAATTATTTTCCTAAAAAAAATTTAATATTTTAAGACTGATTTAAAAAGTAATGATTATCCGGCAGCTTAAGCTTTATTTGACACAGATTTTTTACTCTTTTTAAAATACTTTTTTTAGTACAAGAATTATTTTTAAATGATTTTTTTTTAAAGCAACAGCAACAGCAACAGCAGATATATAATTACTACCCCTAAGCTTTCTGATGTATAAGGACAGCATTATGGATGCTTAATTACTCATTAGCTGCTAATTATTTGGGTGTGTACTCAGCTTAATTAGCCTAATGCTTTCATTATGAAAAAAATCGTTTATATGCTTTGCAAGAATAAATTCCTTCGGTCCTCCCATTAACCTGATGGAATAAGCACCCTATGAAAGTAAGAAGGGCCATTACAATAAGAGAGTACATTCTCTTGTTTTGCAAGAATAAATTCCTTCAAAAAATTAGGATATCGTCGTGAGCCGGGAGACTTGATCTAATCTTCATCTCTTCCAATCTCCTTTGTTTCTTACTGTTCAGTTGTTCAGCCCTACATCGATTGTCGTTGCCATGGCGGATATGTCTCTTGATCCAATTATGGAGAAGATCATCAGCTTTTGCTTCCGTTACCTGAAAGATCAAGTCAGATGGAACAAACGCACGAAGGAGGAGCTGCGAAGGCTGCGAGAGAAGTATCCCAAGATCCAAGCTGTCGTCCGCTTTGCTTCTAGCCAAGTGCAGATCCAAGCTGTCGTCCGTTTTTCTGTTGATTTGTACCAAGGCCAATCAGTTAATTGATTCCTCTTAGCTTTATGTGCAAAATCTTGACAAAAAACCTGACATTTGAATCTTGTAGACAATATGCTCAAATTCTGTAGGAAGAACATTCAGTTTCTGGATAACTAACTCTCACTTATATTATATTCTTATATTGTATTTAACTTGCTATCCTATATCCATAAGATATTGTTCAAATTTCCTGACAATGGGATGTGATGATAAATGCAGTTCACAAGAGCAGGCCACACACAGCGGCAAAGCAATGCTATCATGATCACTAGTACTATCACATATAAAAGAAGTGCAGCTTTTACTCAATTCCTAAACTCTAACGAATGCAAATGAAGAATATGAAGAAAAGAGAGAAGATTATGATTCGAAGGTTTGCATTTAATGAGTAGGAAAGAAAACAAAAAGGAACAGAGCATTAAAACGATGTTGTGCTCATTTATTTTCAGAATTTTACAGTCGGAAGTGACTGTAAGTAGATATATCCAGAAACTTGCATTAAATTCTCAGAACTGTAGAACACATAAAAAAGGCAGATATTCCAACCACAACATAGCCAAATTAGATCACTGGTGAATGTAAATAGATGAATAAAGACATTTACTTGGAGCATAATAAACAAGAGAACTCTAAGTAACAAAATTAAATTCATGCATCGCACACAGAAGAATGGGTATAGAAAAAGCCATAGAACATTAAAGTCTCACATGCATGTTGAGGTTTTTTTTTCTGATAGGAAGAGATGGAGACTGCAAAGTCATCTTTTAAGCAACCATAGAAAATGAAATATGATGAGAGAGAGAGAGAGAGAGAGAGAGAGAGAGAGAGAGAGAGATGTTGGAAATTAAACTTAATTTGGTCCATTGGGTTTTTTGATTGAAGCCCATAATCTAGACAAATCTATTAAAGAAGACTCTAGAAATCTATTTAAAAGTAATATGCATTTAATGTCATGAGAATACTCTAGAGAGTCATTATTAGAAAAATCTAGAATAGGCATTTAATGCCATTTATGATAGAATACTTGAGAATACACTAGATAGTCTTTTATAACCGTTAGATTGAAATGTGTTGGCAGAATCTTAACGGTGCAATTCTAGTATAAATAATAGTGGTGTCTTTGAGTTTGTATCAAGTCACAAAAGTGAGAAATAAAATTTCTAGTTTCCTTCTCTTGTTCTCTTTAGTCTTCTCTAGCTCCAAAAACCTTTTTTTTCATTCCAACAAAGTGGTATCAGAGCCAAGTTCCTTTCTAGAGATGACGAATGGAGGTATGGCTTCCATCCAAGTTCCATAGCTCAAGACGATAGATTATGATAACTGGAGTATAAAGATTAAGGCACTTCTTGGAGCGCATGACGTTTGGGAAATTGTAGAGAAAGGCTACGATGAGCCAAGCGATGAGTCCGTTCTATCCTCAACACAGAAGGATAGTTTAAGAGATTCAAGAAAGAGAGACAAGAAGGCTCTCTTCCTCATCTATCAAGCGTTAGATGACGATGGATTTGAGAAAATCTCAAGTGCTACATCAGCCAAACAAGCGTGGGAGAAGCTCCAAGTTTCGTACAAGGGAGAAGAGAAGGTTAAAAAGGTATGTCTTCAAACCTTAAGAAGACAATTTGATGTCTTGCAAATGAAAGAAGGCAAGATGGTTTCCGATTATTTTTCAAGAGTTCTTTCCATTTCTAATCAACTAAAAAGAAATGTTGAGAAACTAGAAGATGTGATCATCATTGAGAAGATTCTTCGATCGCTAGAATCAAGATTTGAAAGTATCACAACTGTCATCGAGAAGACGAAAGATCTACAAGAGATGACAATAGAGCAACTTTTGGGTTCGTTGGAAGCCTATGAAGAAAGAAAGAAGACGAATGAAGGGATTACCGAACAACTCCTCAAGCTAGATCTCAAATCAACCAAGAAAGAAGAAATCTTTAAAAGTTATCGTGTAAGAGGCCGTGGACAAGGACGAGGTCGTGTGAATGAGAAAAGAAAGAGATTTCAGCAACAATAATCAAGAAAAGGAAGAAAACTCAACAAGAGGGCGTGGAAAAGGACACTCAAACTCAAGGTATGAGAAATCTCAAGTTAAGTGCTACAATTGTAATAAATTTGGGCATTATGCTAAAGAATGTAGAGCACCCAAAAGTAAAGTCAATGAAAGAGCCAACTATGTAGAAGAAGAAAGAAAAGAAGATGGCACATTATTGTTATCCTACAAAGATAATGAAAGATGTGAAGAAAGAACATGGTACCTAGACACTGGAGCAAGTAATCACATGTGCAGAAAAAGAAGCATGTTTGTGGAGTATGATGAATTGGTGGGCGGCAATGTCTCTTTCGGAGATAACTCAAAAATAGAAGTAAAAGGCAAAGGTAATATCCTTATTCGCTTGAAGAATGGGAAGCATCAATTTATTTCCAATGTCTATTTTATGCCAAATATGAAGAGTAATATTTTAAGCTTGGGGCAATTTTTGGAGAAAGGATATGATATTCATTTAAAAAATAATTATCTTATCTTAAAAGATAACATTGGTACTTTAATGGCAAAAGTGCCAATGTCAAGAAATAGAATGTTTTTGCTAAATATTCAAAATGATGTTGCAAAGTGCCTCAAAGCATGTTATAAAGATGTGTCTTGGTTGTGGAACCTCCGATTTGGGCATCTCAACTTTCGAGGACTGGAACTACTTTCAAAGAAAGAGATGGTGAGAGGTCTTCCATGCATCAAGCATCCTGATCAAATATGTGAAGCATGACTACTTGGGAAGCATTTTAGAAAAAGTTTTCCAAGAGAATCAAGTTCGAGAGCTCAAAAGCAATTAGAGCTCATACATACAGATGTATGTGGACCAATAAAGCCATGCTCACTCGGTAAGAGCAACTACTTTCTTCTCTTCATTGATGATTTCTCACGAAAAACATGGGTGTATTTTTTGAAGCAAAAATCAGAAGCATTCGGCATATTTAAGAATTCAAAGCCGCGGTCGAGAAAGAAAGTGGACTCAAGATCAAGACCATTCGATCGGATCGAGGAGGAGAATTCACTTCAAAAGAATTCCAAGAATTCTGTGATGCTAATGGGATACATCGATCTCTAACTGTCCCAAGATCCCCTCAACAAAATGGAGTAGCAGAAAGGAAGAATAGAACCATCCTTGATATGGCGAGGAGTATGCTCAAAAGCAAGAAGCTGCCGAAGGAGTTTTGGGCAGAAGCGGTCTCATGTGCAGTTTATTTGTCCAATTGTTCACCAACAAGAAGTGTGTGGGGAATGACTCCACAAGAAGCATGGAGCGGAAGAAAGCCCGGCATCTCTCACTTAAAGGTTTTTGGAAGCATAGCTCATGTACACGTACATGACATGAAAAGAAGTAAGTTAGATGATAAAAGTGAGAAATTTATTTTCATCGGCTACGATAATAACTCAAAAGGATACAAGCTATACAATCCAGATATTGGAAAGACAATTATCAGCCGAGATGTTATATTTGATGAAGAAGGAGAATGGGACTGGGGATCACATGATAAGGACTGCAATTATGAAGAATAAGATATGGAGCAACCAATGATGGAACAAGCAAGAGAGGAGGATACTACTCCACCAGTAACACCAACTACAAATAATCAAGAAAGCTCAAGTGAAAGAATACCATGCTTCAGGAGCTTAAGAGATATATATGAGGTAATAGATAATCAAGAAAATCTTACTCTCTTTTGCCTCTTTGCAGATTGTGAGCCTATGAATTTTCAAGAAGCCATAAAGAATAAGGAGTGGAAGGATGCTATGGATGAAGAGATCAAGGCAATCGAGAAGAATGGCACATGGGAGCTAACTTCAGTTCCTCAAGGACACAAGGCAATTGGTGTAAAATGGGTGTACAAAGCAAAGAAGAATGCCAAAGGAGAAATTGGAAGATATAAAGCAAGACTAGTGGCAAAAGGCTACAGTCAAAGAGCCGGCATCGACTATGACGATGTATTTGCTCCTGTTGCTCGCTTAGAAACAATTAGACTAATCATCTCCTTGGCAGCTCAAAACAAATGGAAGATACATCAAATGGATGTAAAATCAGCCTTCTTGAATAGAGTTCTAGAAGAAGAAGTATATATCCAACAATCACCAGGATACGAAGTTAAAAGGCAAGAAGATAAAGTTTTAAAGTTAAAGAAGGCGCTTTATGGGTTGAAACAAGCACCAAGAGTATGGAATAGTCAGATAGATAAGTATCTACAAGACAGAGGTTTTATAAAATTTCCTTATGAACATGCTCTTTACATCAAGAATAATAATGGGAATATTTTAATTGTTTGCTTGTACGTTGATGATTTGATCTTCACCGAAAATAACCCAATGATGTTTCAAGAATTCAAACAAGCAATGACTAAGGAATTCGAGATGACTTATATTGGGCTCATGGCTTATTACTTGGGCATCGAAGTCCATCAAATGAAAGATGGAATATTTATCTCACAAGAAAGCTATGCAAAGGAGATGCTAAAGAAGTTTCATATGGATAATTACAAACCTACAAATACTCCCATTGAATGTGGAGTCAAGCTATCAAAGCATGCCGAAGAAGAAAGTGTTGATCCTACATTTTTTAAGAGCCTAGTTGGAAGTTTGCACTATTTAACATGCACAAGGCCTGATATCCTTTATGCTGTCGGACTTGTAAGTCGTTATATGGAGACTCCAACCACCAGCCACTTAAAGACTGCTAAGAGAATCCTACGCTGCATCAAAGGTACAATTCACTTTGGCTTGCTCTACTCCTCATCTAACGATTTTAAACTTGTAGGATATAGCGACAGTGATTGGGCTGGTGACATGGATGATAGAAAGAGCACCACTGGTTATGTGTTCTTTATGGGAGATACAGCTTTCACATGGATATCAAATAAGCAATCAATTGTTAGCCTATCTACTTGTGAAGCAGAGTACATAGCTGCAACATCTTGTGTTTGTCATGCAATTTGGCTTCGAAACTTGTTAAAAGAATTAAGCTTACCTCAAGAAGAAGCGACAAAGATTCATGTTGACAATAAGTCCGCAATAGCATTAGCCAAAAATCCAATTTTTCATGATAGAAGCAAGCACATTGATACACGCTATCACTATATCAGAGAATGCATTACAAGAAAGGAAGTGCAAGCAGAATATGTAAAGTCACAAGACCAAATTGCTGACATCTTCACCAAGCCACTCAAGTATGAAGACTATATCAAAATGAGAAATTTTCTTGGAGTTACAAAATTAAGTTTAAGGGGGATGTTGGAAATTAAACTTAATTTGGCCCATTGGGTTTTTTGATTGAAGCCCATAATCTAGAGAAATCTATTAAAGAAGACTCTAGAAATCTATTGAAAAGTAATATGCATTTAATGTCATGAGAATACTCTAGAGAATCATTGTTAGAAAAATCTAGAATAGGCATTTAATGCCAATTATGATAGAATACTTGAGAATACTCTAGATAGTCTTTTGTAACCGTTAGATTGAAATTTGTTGGCATAATCTTAACGGTGCAATTCTAGTATAAATAGTAGTGGTGTCTTTGAGTTTGTATCAAGTCACAAAAGTGAGAAATAAAATTTCTAGTTTCCTTCTCTTGTTCTCTTTAGTCTTCTCTAGCTCCAAAAGCCCTTTTTTCATTCCAACAAGAGAGAGAGAGAGAGAGAGAGAGAGAGAGAGAGAGAGAGAGAGAGAGAGAGAGAGATCTACATATGGGAGAAAAGAAGAAACAACCAACAACAAATGCATGAGACATGATAGAAGGCAAAACCCTACTGCGAGCAAGAATAAAGTGACATTTTCCATCAAAATCAGAAATAAAATCTATAGTAAAAGAACTCGCAAGGCCTCAATCTAATCAAAATTAAAAAAAAAAAAAAAGAAAACAAAAGCAGAAACGAGAAGAAGATGAAGAACAACATGAAGAAGAAGAATGAGAAGAAGAAGAGGAAGAAGGGGAAGAGACTTACCGTGATCACGAAAGGCCGCCGGCCGGGATTCGCTTAGGAGCTACGACGGCTATCGAGCACTCTTTCGGAATCGCTAGCACGGAGGAGGAAGGGTTTTTTCCGAAAGTGAATTAGGGCTTAGCCGATTCATTTGGCATTAAATTGAGTAAAAATATTGCACCGGTTATAACCGGTGCAACTTGCATCGTTTTTAACCGCTGCAATTGTTTTCAAATTTGTGATGCAATTAGTTGCTTTGGCAGCGGTTCTTAAAATCGGTGCAAAAAACCGCTGCGAAAGGGCTTGTTTTTTGGTAGTGGTTAAAATCTAATTAAATTGAATTTCATTAAAATGAATTCAGGTGATCTAATTCAACCACATGAGACTAATTTCAACCAAATTGATTTCAAATTAGTTAAGTTAATTTTCAATTTTTGCACTTTCATATCTCTCCAATTTATGAATCAAGCTGTTCAAATTCAATTAACAGTTTGGAGAATTTTTGTTTTGCACAATCCCCACTCCTTAGATCTAGTAATCTATCATAATATGATATGTAGGCATATTCTTCAGTTATAATCTTAGAAGAACGTAGATTTAATAGTTTCGACTTAAATTGCATTCATAATAACCCATCATTATCATCACAATGCAACTCTCATTCAAAAAACTAAGCAATGAGGAAGCAAACAAGATGAAGAATGAAGGCTCATTAGCTGGTGTGGTTAAATTCATGGCAATTTACTATGCAAATATGTATCTAAATATTAAACTAAATATTATATTTGAATAAAAATAATTTAGTCTCATGATAAAAAATATTCAATCTTGAAGCTTCAAAGCATTCAAAAAATTAGTTTTTCAATAACGATTTTTTAATATTTTTTTTTCAAAAAAATTAATATTTAAATACTAATGATCATCCGGCGGCTTAAGCTTATTTGACACAGTTTTTGTACTCTTTTTTTAAATACCTTTTTCAGTACAAGAATTATTTTTAAATGAATTTTTTTTAAAGCAGCAGCAGCAGCAGATATATAATATTAATTACTACCCCTGTGCTTTCTGATGTATAAGGACAGCATTATGGATGCTTAATTACTCATTAGCTGCTAATTATTTGGGTGTGTACTCAGTTTAATTAGCCTAATGCTTTCATTATGAAAAAATAGTTTATATGCTTTGCAAGAATAAATTCCTTCGGTCCTCCCATTAACCTGATGGAATAAGCACCCTATGAAAATAAGAAGGGCCATTACAATAAGAGAGCACATTCTCTTGCTTATCTAATCTTCATCTCTTACAATCTCCTTTGTTTCTTACTGTCCAGTTGTTCAGCCCTACATCGATCGTCGCTGCCATGGCTGATATGTCTCTTGATCCAATTATGGAGAAGATCATCAGCTTTTGCTTCCGTTACGTGGAAGATCAAGTCAGATGGAACAAACGCACGAAGGAGGAGCTGCGAAGGCTGCGAGAGAAGTACCCCAAGATCCAAGCTGTCGTCCACTTTGCTTCCAGCCAAGAGCAGATCACAGAGAAAAATCCTGCTCTTAACGAATGGCTATGGCAGCTACATGATGCCATTGATGATGCAGATGACGTGGTTGATGATCTCGAGTACATGGAACTTGAAAAACAGGTGACCAAAAACAAGAAGCTGAGAAGGGTGCGTTCCAACATGAAATCCATGAAGAAAAAACTCAACAAAATTGGCAACCGAGTTATCAAAAGAGATCCCAACTTGAAGCGACTGGAGGAGGCTGTGCAGAAACTTGATGAAGTTTCTACTGATGTTACTAATTTCCTTCATCTTTTAGACAGCGCGAAGCAGGAACAGAAGGAGCAGGAGGTTGATTTCTACAGAACACGTGAAACAGGATATTTGCCTAAAAATGATCTCATTGGGCGGGGCAAGGATAAGGAGTCTGTTGTGCAGTGGTTGAGGAAGCCATCATCAAATGAGTCTCGGACAACTTGGTACAGAAACATTTCTCTTCTATCTATAGTGGGACATGGTGGTATGGGAAAGACAACTCTCTTGCAGCATGTTTATGAAGATGAAGTGACAAAGGAATTTGATCTTAAAATGTGGGTTTGTGTTTCCAACAACTTTGATGCTAAAAAAGTCATTGCAGATATGTTGGAATGTCTTAAGAAGGAGAGGCCTCGTTTGGATACACTTGGGACACTTCAAGGGGGTCTCAAGGAGGAGCTGATGTCCAAAATGTAGAAACTCTTATTCTAATCTTGAGCAGCAAGAACCCATTGAGGAAGAAGATGAACAGTGAAAAGGAAGTAGTTAATTCATGTTTCTTGCTTTACACAGTTACAGAGAAGGTTATTAAATAGAGTCCTGAGAAGGACTTTACACGTGTAATATAACTACTGGATTACAAGAAATGGAAAAGTAAAGTGAACTGCTGACTGTACATCTTCTTTAAATACACGAACATCCCCCTTCAAACTGAGAATTGGAGGAAATGGTCAGTTTGGATCGCAGAAACTTGAAGCGAGGAGTTGATAATGGCTTGGTAAGGATGTCAGCTAGCTGATCGATCGTGCTGATGGGTAATAACCGGATTACGTTGTTCTGAATATGCTCACGCACAAACCTCTGATCAATTTCAATGTGCTTGGTGCGTGCGTGAAAAACGGGATTATTTGCGAGGGCAATGGTTGAGGTGTTGTCGCAGAAAATGTCTACAGGTGAAGTATGATCGATACGAAAGTCGGCGAGCAGCTTTTTGAGCCAAATAGTGTCCGCCGTTGCTGCAGCTAAGGCGCGGTACTCAGACTCAGTTGATGAGCGTGATACAGTGGATTGCTTCTTAACGGTCCAGGAAACGAGTGTGTCGCCCAAGAACGTGCAGAACCCAGACGTTGATTTCCGAGTGACGGGATCCGAGGCCCAGTCCGCATCGGAGTACGTCTTGAGCAGTAGAGTTGATTTGGTTATAGGCAGACCAAACTCGGTGGTTCCTTTTATGTATCGGATCAGCTTTTTCAGCAAGGAGGTATGAGCGGAGGCTGGATCGTGCATATCCTGGGACAAGGCGTTGACGGCATAGGCAATGTCTGGTCGTGTAAGAGTCAAATATTGCAGGGATCCGATCAGTTGGCGATAGACAGCCGGAGAAAAGCATGGAGTTGAATTAGACAGATTTCCTACAAGTTTTGTAACAGAGGGATTAGCAACTGAGTTGCAGTTTTGCAACTCAGCTAGTTCGACAATAGACTTGGCGTAGAAAGCTTGAGACAAAAAATACTTATCAGCGGTTGTATCAATTTTGATTCCTAGGAAGTGAGTCGGCGAGCCGAGATTCTTCATGGTAAATTTAAGTTGTAACTGATGAACGAGCTGTTGGATAGCTGAAGGATCATTGCCGGTAAGAAGGATATCATCAACGTAGACAAGCAGATATAGTTGCAATTCCTTCCGATGGAGAATGAGAAGCGAGGGATCGGCTTGACTGTGCGAGAACCCGAGCTGTTGGAGGTATGAGGTGAATGTTGTATACCACTGACGAGGAGCTTGGTGGAGACCGTATATGGCTTTTCGCAGACGGCACACATGATTAGGATTTGTGGAATCCTCGAAGCCTTTTGGCTGTTTCATATAGACAACCTCATTGATGTCACCATGCAAGAAGGCATTGGTTACATCCAATTGAAGAATTTTCCAACTATGGAATAGCGCGACTGTGAATAGGATACGAATGGTGGGAAGCTTGGCGACTGGACTAAACGTATCGCTATAGTCTAAACCGTATTCTTGTTGGTTGCCAAGTGCAACCAATCTGGCTTTGAAACGAGCAACCGAGCCATCGGAGTTGTACTTAGTACGATAGGTCCATTTCGATCCAAGAACAGAGCACGTTGAAGGAGGAGCAACTAGTTCCCAGGTTCCTTGTTTTTGAAGAGCAAAGAACTCTTCTGCCATAGCACGACGCCATTCGAATTTTTTGCTGGCCTCAGAGTATGAGGTGGGATCTAAACTTGATTGTTCTTTATGTAACAAATTAAGTTTTTGAACGGGTTTAAGTGACCCAGTTTGACGTCGAGTAGTCATAGGATGGCTGTGAGGGAAAACAGCCGGTAGAGTTTGATCAATACTAGCGGAGGCAGGAATGCTTATGTCAGGTGTCGTAGAGGAAGTTGCAGGAGGCTGAGAAACGACAACATTGTGCGGAACCGTAGGAGTAGAGTGGCGTAGAGAGCCTGATGAGGTGTTATATTGCTGGACCGAAGCAGGGGTAAGAAGAGATGGTGGCAGCGGCATAGTAGGAGACAATGCAGCCGAGGTCCTGTTAGTAAAAGGAAAAATAGATTCATTAAATTGTACATGACGTGAGAAGGTAACTTTGTGAGTAGCCAAATTTTGACATTTATAGCCCTTTGTAACGTCGGAGTAACCAAGCAGAACACATTCAGATGAGGTGGGGTTTAGTTTGTTACGAAGCATTCGAGGAGTAAGCGGGTAACACAAACATCCGAACGGACGAAGATGATCGTACGAAGGTGTAGTGTTAAACATTCTGTATAGTGGAGTAGAATTGTTGATCGTCTTAGAAGTAAGACGATTAATGAGGTAGACCGATGTGTTGACAGCATCAGCCCAATAGTCCATAGGCATGACGGCGTTATGAAGAAGAGTGCGAGCCGTGGAAATGACGTGTCTGTGCTTTCTTTCAGCGACCCCGTTTTGTTCGGGGGTATAGGGACAAGCTGTCTGATGACAGATGCCTGCATTCCGAGTAAACGCTTGAAATTTGTGATTGACGAACTCGCCGCCACCGTCTGTTCGAATGATCTTAAGCTTGTTATTCGTTTGACGTTCAATAAAAGATACAATTTGTATAAACGTATTAGTAACTTCAGCTTTAGAAAGAAGAGGAAATAACTACAAAAATCTAGAGTAATCATCTATGAAAATTACATAATAGCGGAACCCCTGATGAGAGGGAACCGGAGCCGGTCCCCAGACATCAGAATGAACAATTTCTAACGGAGCATTAGTGCAGGTAATGGAATTATCAAAGACTAATTTCTGTCCTTTACAAGAAATACAAGCAGAACACATAGGTGAAGAAGAAGAAGAAGAGATACAGAGATAGGGATTAAGAGAAGCGATTTGCTGAAGAAGGCGATTGTTAGGATGGCCCAATCTCTGATGCCAGTTGATGAGACGATTGCGGGTGACTGAGAGACCCGTGGGCTGAATTTGTTGCTGTGCCGCAAGCTTGTACAACCCATCCTTACATGGACCTGTAAGAATAGTTTGATTGCTCTGCCGGTCCTTGAAAATAAACCCATTTTGGTCAAATATAATGGCTAAGTTATTATCTTGAACAAGCTTAGAAATAGACAACAAATTATATGATAAAGACGGAATGTGTAAAATTTTAGAGAGAAGAAGCTTACTATCGGGGATGGGAAGGATGCCAGTGCCTGTATGGGCAATAGGAACCGACCTTCCGTCCCCGATTGTTACCGAGTCAGGTCCAGTGTAGGTAGTGGAGGTGGACAGATTTTCCAAAGTATTTGTCATGTGAGCCGATGCTCCCGAGTCGATATACCAGGGTGGACGAGTTGTTCTCGGAGCTGGCTAGAAGCGCATTCGGATTCTTGGTTGATTGCTGATTTGGTTTGTAATTAAGGTTGAGCCGATGCCAACACGCATCAGCTTGATGGCCCTTCTTCTTGCAAATTTGACAGAATATAGCAGAGGGCTGGGATGAACGGTTCGACGACGTTGTATCGGAGTTGTTTTGAATCCGACCACGACGACCGCGACCTCTAGAGGCGTATAATGCAGCCTGATTTTTGGGCAGCCTGGGAAACTTGGCGGCAGCAGCTTTAAGATGTATTTCTTCGCTAATGAGAAGAGAATACAAGCTGTCAAGAGAAAGCGAAGTCTGCAATGTGCGGATTGAGGTAGTGAACGACTGATATTCAGGAGGTAAGCCGTTCAGAATGTAGATGATTATATCTTCAGGATCGACTGAAGAACCCGCAGAGGCAATTTGATCTACTATTTTCTTGATCTCAGTAAGGTCCTGAGTCATGGTGAGATTCTGTATCGAGACATTGTGAAGCTCGTGTTTAAGCTGAATTACTTTAGAGCGGTTTGACGATTGGAACCGGGTATGAAGCGTAGACCAAATATCGTGCGTTGATTCAAGATGAATCACATATGGTAGAACCGACGGAGCAATGGTAGAGCACATGGCAGTCGCAAGATTCTGATCAGTGATGGACCAGATTTGAGAATCAAGATTCGGATCTGCATTTTCAGACGCGGATTTGGATTCGAGAAAAGCAGCGAAGCCATTTGCTTTGAAAAGCTTGGCAATCTACGTACTCCAGATGGGAAAATTTTTCGGGGTTAACGCGTGGGGAACAAGAAATTTCAGATTAGAAATAACGAACTTGAGCGATGGTGAGATTGCCGGAACCAACGACGCGCCGGGCGTGGTAGCGGCTGTAGACGAAGAAGCAGCGGATTGAGATGCCATGGCCAGGTCTTAAGAACTGGAAGACTCTTGATACCATGTAGAAACTCTTATTCTAATCTTGAGCAGCAAGAACCCATTGAGGAAGAAGATGAACAGTGAAAAGGAAGTAGTTAATTCATGTTTCTTGCTTTACACAGTTACAGAGAAGGTTATTAAATAGAGTCCTGAGAAGGACTTTACACGTGTAATATAACTACTGGATTACAAGAAATGGAAAAGTAAAGTGAACTGCTGACTGTACATCTTCTTTAAATACACGAACACAAAAAATTCTTACTTATGCTGGATGATATTTGGGTGAAGGATGAGGAGAAGGATAAAAGCAAATGGGAAGATGTGCTCGCCCCTCTAGCTTCTGGGGGTTTTGGTAGTAAGATTCTGGTAACAACTCGAACGAACTCGGCTGCATTGATGTTTGCAGAGGTAATTAAAAAGGAGGTGGAAAAAGTTGAATTAGAGGGCCTAGAGGAAGATAAGTGTTTGGAGCTCCTCAACTCTCATGCATTTGCTGGTGCAGAGAATCCCCCTGATGATCATAAAAAATTAAGAGCCATTGCTGAGGAGATAGTTAAAAAGCTTTTAGGATCTCCATTGGCTGCTACAGTCATTGGTGGTGTTCTGAAGAACAACTTGGATGAAAGGCATTGGAGGACAGTTCTAGAAAGCGATTTATTGGATCAGAATTCTATCAATTCCATCCTAAGACTGAGCTATATAGTTCTGCCAAATCATCTACAAAATTGTTTTGCATTTTGTTGTATGTTCCCACAAGATCATAAGTATTATAAAGAGGATTTAGTTCGAATGTGGATTGCATTGGGTTTCATTCAGCCGTCTCAAGGAACGATTATGGAGGATATTGGAGCAAGGTATTTTGATGTTTTAGTAAAAAAAAATTTAATTGACAAGGTCGGAGATGACTACAAGATGCATGATTTAATACATGAGTCAGCATCTAAATTTTTTGCACAGAAATGCGGTAAACTTGTGGTTGATGAAGATTCACCTCTCAATCAGATTTCGGAGACTATTCGACACTTATCTGTTCAAACTACAAATCTAGACATCTTAAGAAAGATTGAGAAGTTTAAACATTTGCATTCTCTTTTCTTGTTCTATGAAGATTCTAATCAAGATTTTGGCAGTACACTTATTAAAATATTCAAAACATCAAGATGCATGCGCTTAATATACATACGTACTGATGAATTGAAAATGATACCTGAGGAAATTAGATATTTGAAACATCTTCGATATTTGAAGATAGAAAGAGTTGAATCAAATCATGTCACTATGCTACCCAGATCTCTAAGTAATCTCTATCACTTGCTATACATAATCTATGGTCGGTATTGGATGCTCGAACATGAAGATGATGAATTTTTACAAAGTGACATTAATAATCTTTCTAACTTGCGCTATCTGGAATTGCCCATATTTTCTATTTCATCGATATGTGGGATTGGGAAGCTAAAGTCTCTTCAAGATTTGTATATGTTTGATCTTAGAGATGAGAGTGGTTATAGAATTGGGGAGCTGGAGAATATGAATGATCTTTGCAATTTAGGAATCTATTGCCTTGAAAAGATTAAGGATGCTGGGGAGGCTTGTAGTGCCAAATTATGTGAAAAGAGGAGGCTCACAAATTTGTACTTAAGTTGGAGTACCATTGATTCCGGGAACATTGATTTAAATGAGAACGTGCTCGACAACCTTCAGCCACCAAAATGTCTGAGGAATTTGAGGATAAACCGTTACACGGGTGCAAGGTCTGCAAAATGGATGAACAATGTCAATTCGATCTTCAATCTAGAGGACATCGAATTGCAAAATTGCTTGGAGTGGGAAACTCTTCCTCCTTTCGGGCAACTTCCCTTCCTTAAGTCACTGAGTCTTTCTGACATGCCGAAAGTAAAATGGCTCGAAAGTAAATTTAATGGGAATGATAAATACCGTGCTTTTCCATTGCTAGAGAAGTTATTTATTAGAAGATTAGAAGCATTAGAGGATTTGTTTGAGACAGGAGTAGCTGCTGAAGACGGATGTTTGTTTCCTTGCTTAACTGTACTGGTGCTGGATGAATGCCCGAAGTTGAAAGAGTTGCCCTCTTTGCTTTCTAAGCTCAAGACCTTGATAATATGTAGAATTGGGTGGACGACTTTGAATTTTTGTAGCAATTCAAATCCTATTCCCCTTCAATCATTACAGGTCATTGACTGTCCAAACATTACATCTCTTCCTCTGGCTGATGAAATAGCAAGACTTGCAGCACTAAGATCCTTGACAATTAAAGGGTGCCCCAATCTGATCTCTCTCGGAGAAATGCAAACCAGTAATAATTGCCATCTCATGCTCAGCTTTCTTAGAATAAGTGATCCATTGGTGTTGCTAATGGAGCCATTGAGAAGTATCGCCTCCTTAAAAATGCTGATTATTGAGAATAATGATGAGCTGGTTTCATTTCCAAATGAGGCGGAGCAGTCGTTTCTGAAAGTTAGCTCATCTATTTGTGAGCTGAACATTATGTATCTCAAATCCTTAGAGTCTCTCCCTTCCTCCTTGGAAAGCTTATCTTCACTTCAGAAACTACTTATTGAGGACGTTCCTATGCTTCGGGAATTACCGAACCTTCCTCCCTCTTTGAAAAGTCTATCAATAAATGGGAAATGTCATCCAGAGTTAAGGGAGCGTTATCGAGAGGATGGAGGCTCCGATAGGCACAAGATTGCTCACATTCCTTATATCGTTATTCATCCCAAATAATAGGTACAAGTACTTTAATAAAAATTTCGTTGAAGAATGTAATCTCCGCATGAACCAGTTTGTATCACTTGATTGATGTAATCAATTTTATTTATGTATCATTTGATGATTCCTTTATATATACTATTAAAAATATTTGTACATTAAATGCATGTGATTAAAATTTAAAAATAAAAATTCATATTATATAGTTTAATTATATTATCATTATTAAGATGAAAAAAAAAATTATTATTGTAAATAATTATAATCATTATGATAAGTTTTATATTATTAGGTAAATAGTTTTATATTATTTTTTCACTTGGATTTCCTTGAAGTTCTTTTTTTATTTGCACATTAATAAAATTTTAAATATTAATAATAAAAAAATTAAACAGAATAAATTTGAGAGAGAATTATTTTTTATTCGTTATATTTCATTTAAAATAATAACTTCATTTGTTTTCTTTTGTGATATGTTCTTCAAAATAGTGGAAGTAGAATATATATACAGGCAGAGAGAAGAGAAAAGTGGAGCTCCTTAATTAATTAGATGGAGGTTGATAAAGGAATCATCAAACAAGAACTCCTGCCAGAAGTATTTGTACTACTGTTCCCTCTTCCCTCACAGCTTGAAGTGCTACAGGCATCGCCTGGGTTTGACATATCAATCAGTGGAGGCAAAGATGATATAGGAAACTCCATTAATGGGATCTTGCTTTCCTCATAGTTTATTGGTAATTCCCTATGTTTTGTTCAATGGGATAAGAAAGAGTAGCTGAGGGTTCAACGAAGTTGTATATGGATTCAAATCTTGTGTTCGAGGGAGCTAATTGGAGGAAGTATCGAAGGAACTACCCATATGAATTAGTTTCTTCTTCATGTGTGTGTTCTAATAATTCTTGATCTCTTTATCAATCCAGCTCGAAAGGTGAGTTGCTATAGCTGACCACCTCGAAAGAAATGAAGAGAATGTTTCATTAATCTTAGAATAAATTTCTGCTATGTAGCTGAATGTTTTCATTAATTTCACCATGGGCCCATTTGGTTGGTAGAAGTTAGAAATCATTGTCATTGTTATTTACTTTATCCCAACTCTTTGGAGTCGAGTTTATAAATTATTGTTTTACACTTTTGCAGTGAGTGTTATCTTAAGTTTTAAATTTATTATTTACATATATTTATAAAAATTTGTATTGATATTATCTTGGTTGTATTTTTTTTTTCTTCCTAAGCCTTTAACACTAACTTTATTCATACATCTATGAGTTGTATTTTCTAGCTTTCATTTTACGTACATGTCTATACCACCTAGGATTATTTTAATCACCTAGTCTCTAACAGATGCTACTTCAACAACTTATATAATATATTTATTTTTTCTTTCTAATTTCATGATATATCTAACTTAACATTCTCATTTCTATATGCACAACTTAGATATCAATAGTCTTTTAATTACTAAATTGTTAGATCTATAAAGCATAGTACGATCGATCAAATTATTATTTTATTAAATTTATCATTTAAGCCTTCATAATATCCTTTTATTTTGTAACACTCTTGAGATGCTTCTCTATTTTTAATTACTCAATCTTAATTCTAGAGATTTTATCCTCACTTATTTTTGCATTCTTCCATATAATAACTCTAATAAAGTTGATCTTATCACGCATTCCTTTCACTTAAAAGGTAATTTAAAAAAAAACAAACTTTAAAATTTGGCAAATATAATAGGTTATACAATTTAGTGAATGCAGCTAGAAATCGTTATTGATTTTAAACCACACAAATACCTTAGAAATCCCTAACATGTAATGATTTCAATTTACATAGAAAATGAATAAAAATAGAAATCATCATGTTCTAATCATGTTTACTATATATTACAAATAATAAAAGAGAGGCTATGCGTAGAAAAGATTAGTTACTTATTGCCAAGGATAAATTAAACTAATTAGATGAATTCAACATGTAATAATAAGGATAATAAACTAATTGAATTGGTCTGATAGCATGGAGATCAATCAGGATAATTTATTATAAGCATAATAAGGTATTCTTATAAGTCATTTTTTATTAGCAAAAAATTAACATATAACTAGACAATGTTTATTTATTTAATTAAAAAATTAGTAGACTAATTAACTATTTAATTGGATCATTAATGAACAATTAGCTAGGATACAAACATCCACATTAAAAAAAATTATAAATAGATAAAATTAATTAATCAAACTTGATAAATAAATCAAGATGACGTAGAAAATAATTATATTTATTTGAAATTAATGGAATACAAAGTCTTCATGTGCAGCATAAATATCAAAATATTTAATGTTTTGAAAGCTTATTCTAATATAAATTATACTAGAAAACATTGATATAATTTTAAGACATTTACAAAAGAAAGGTCCAATCATAATTAAAAGACAGCAAAATACATAGCTAATCAATCTGGTTATGATTTCATTTGGTACAGCTTTCTTATTGTCTTTTTAAAACAATTTTTTAGTACAAAAATTTTTTGAGCTATAAACTTTTGACTAAACAACTTCTTTAGAAAGTAGTAATGAAATTATCCCAAACAAAACCTAAATGAAGTGACAATAACTGAAATGATCAATGAAAAAATATGCTTTAAGAAAGAGACAAATAGTGATATCCATCACAGCTTCCTCAATCACAGGCCAGCACATCATAATTACAGAGGCAAAGAAAGCAGAAAGAGATAATTTGTGTAGATTGTTCAATACTGATCTAAAGCAAATTGTAACAAAGAAGAATCATCTACCTTGCTTTCAAAGCTTTGCAACATTAAGAAGATGGATCAGCTAAAGGTTTCTTTGATAATCTACCCCATAACATGATCTCTCCAAAAATGCAAGCTAATAGGCTGATTTGCATGCCAATTAATTTTAATTTATTAAATCCTATCATAATTCAGTAGCTTTAATATAATTCTTATCAAGATTGAAAAATAAAATTCCTTATAGAGTCTAATACAGAGCGACAGAGTGGAAATTTCCCAACCCAAGCCACATCAAAAGGCTTCACAAGATGAATAATTTCATCCTCCGAGATCCATGAAGTTGGTAAACCCCTAAGCGTAGTAACCTTCAAATCTGGAAAATCCTTTGAAACATCAGAGCCATATAAAGCATCTTTAAAAGATTTGGAGCAATTCTTACAAAAAAAAAAAAAAAACAGGATCGCTACGCTTAAAGGTCGACGACGTAGAACCACCACACAAACCCAAACAAAAAAACACAGAAAAATAAGAGGAGGAATCACACCAATAAGAAAATAGATGAAAACTAGATCAAAACCACTAAAAAATCCCACAGAAAGCCAAATGAAAAAGAGGAGCAAAAGAAGAGGAAGGAAACTTCCCTCAGCATCAGATGTGACACCAGATTAGCCAATGAGAAGACACACACTACGGGAAAATACGCGATTACCCAGGCAAAAAATTATGCGTCGGTAAAAACGGCGCTGTGGTGCGACGGAAAATTTACGACTCATTTTCCTGCGCATAGGACGCCGGAATATTTCCGGCGTCATTTGCGCCAGTATGTGCGTCGGAATAAACCAACATTTCACTTGTTCCTTTGAACGTTACGGCAGAAAATAACCGGCGGATATTGCGCCGGAGTTTTTAAACTCAACGAATTAAATCCGGCGCATATTGCATCAGAATTGGTTATGGCGTCCCGAACGCCGGAAAATCCGCCGGTGAAAGCCCTATTTTTCGATCCCGAGCCCCTCTGGCCGCTTACTTGTTTCATTTTGTTCTCTCACATCGCCGTTGTTTCGCTCTTCTCCCTCTGTCGCTCGCCGTAGATCGAAGTCGCCGACGGTCACCGGACTTCGTCGACGGTCACCGGACTTCGTCGAGGATCCTAGCATTCCTGGTCGCCGACGGTCGCTCATCTCGTCGCTGTTATTTTCCCTTCTTCGGACATCTCGACAGCAAGGTTTTTTTTTTCGTTTAATTTTTTGTTTGACCAAATATTTTCCTATTTCAGTTGGATTACATAAATTAGCTTTAAGCACATATCTTTTTTGCTTTAGCCATGGATGTTCTTACCATACATTTGCAAGAGGATGTACGCTAATGTATGTTTTTTGCTGATGATATTCTTCTTTTAGGGTTTATGGTTTAGGGTTTAGGGTCACCTAATTCTTATATCCTTTTCTATCTAAGATCTCTATATCAAACTACTATAGTAGTAAACTCCATTTAATCAATCTTTCTTTAGCATATATTTTAGCTAACATGTATTTAATAGTAGAGTGATTAATAAAAAAATAACCTTGCGGCCAATTAAATATGATCTAATATTTTTTAACACAAAACATATCACTAGATTCTTTTTTTTAATTATGGTATAATTAATTTGTGTATTTTTTAAAGTTATACTAGTATAATAGATAGCTTGAATTTCCTTGTCTAATTGATAGTCTAAAACTACTCAATGACATAATCACTACCATCACACAATTATTCAAATTCTAAGAACATTGAGCTGAAGGGATGATTAGTGTTGTAATGTGCACTTCTTAACATTTTCAAATGCAATTAAATGGTCCAAGTTAAACTAAAAAGCTACATCCTTATAAGTGAATCACATAAGGGTTTTTTACGGCGCAGCAACGGCGCTTTATCCGCCGGTAATTTCCGGTGGAACAATACGACGTAAACTTCAGGCGCAGTTATCGCCAGAATTCCCCGGTTGAAAGTCGCCGGCTCGGCAACCTTTTTTGCGCCGGTAATGCGCCGAAAAGGTTTCCGACGCATTATAAACGTCGGAAGATATTTATAGACACGAACCAAACCGGCGCAGGAAATTGATTAAGTTGATTCGGGAAGGTTATATATGTTTCCTCAACAAATTGTGTCATTTAAGGATCACAACCAGCTTGCAAACCAGCAGGACAAAACTAAACTTACACCCTCATGGAAACTAGTCAGCTAATGACTCTAGCATTACGAATTGTTGAATGGTTCATTCGTCTGGAGCCTGCCAAGTACAGCTCCACCTCCTAGCCCAACGCTGCACCTACTTGGAGACCTCCGGCTGCTGTGAAGCCTGTAGCTCCTCCCAAATCTGTAGATCCCTTGCAGCCATCAGCTCCAGTTGATTAAAGCACAGGATTCGCCTGCCCTTAGGACGATGGATCTCGCCAAGTCACCTATTTGTGGTTTCTACAGCTGTTAGTTTTTTTTCCATCTCTTTATTTCCTGTAAATTCCTTTAATTCTTTCCTTTATATGATCTATTGAATAGCCAATATAAATGGTCAATTCTTGCACAAACAATTTGCAATAAAAAACTACAACAGCTTTTCCTTTTATCTATTCTCTTTTTCAATTTTTATGAAATCAGAGGGAAAGCGCTCTGATGTTACGTAAAGCTCTTCCACCTCCATCAAACAACCTTGATTTAGAGACAAAATCAAAGTCATCCCATTCAAAACAACGTCAAGTTGAATGAAGACAATTTACTTCGTTGGTTTCAATCGATTTGAATGTACATCAAACATAAGGCAAAATTGGCTAAATCTAAATAGCCGACTAAATCGGTTTCAACCGAACCAGTTCAACAAATCCATTTTACCTAATTGAAGAAGCAGACAAACAGGTCAAGATGAATGAATTGGCACATAGCGAGTAAACCTGACCCATGTAAATATCCGTTGCTACAGAATTGGCACAAATCCCCTAATCTTCTTGTGTCAATCTTTTAATAAGAAATTTTGTAAATTTAAAATGAGGGTTGAAGTTTAGAGTTGCAAAGCATGTTAAGTGTCAAGGGGACCGTAGAGCGTAGCAGCGTTGTAGGGTGCGCGCGGTGCTAGAGGTTCATCGCCGCGGCGCTGAGTTCTCGGAATGGAGATATGGGAAATCTAAATATTCTACTTGGCACTAAAGAGCTACATGTCAGAGCACCACGATTTGTCCATTGAAATATGTTTTATATATTATAATATATATATAATATATATATATATATATATAATATATATATCTAAGTCCATTTGCTAAACCCCTCACCCCTCAGCTTGTTGGAGAAGGAGAAAGAGAAGTACAGGAGAAGAAGAGGAAAAAGAAGAAAGAGAAATGAAGAGAGGAGATTCGAGGCTGAGGTGTGGGATCCTACGTCGATGTTATTCAGAGGAACTGTTCTGCTCGAGATAAGCTTCCAATACTCATTTCTGATTTCAATTCCGATGTTTATTATAAAAAGTTATGAAATAAATTGTGATTAAAATGAGTTTTACCAACTTTCCACCGTGTAGCTTTAATATGATAGAATATTTTATTCCGTCATTTTAACAATAAGAAGTACATTTCACAGATCGACATAATCTATGTGAATTTTGGTATATTTGTATTAAATATGGTATTTTTTGGTATTTCCTATAGTTCAGTAAAAATCTTAAAATGATGTTCTTGAAGTAACTCTATGAATGGTTTGTTAAATCGAAAATGTCAGGGGAAGGTAAATTATATCTATAAAATCCTACTCTTTCATATGTAAGGAAATTCATGCTCATATTCATGTATATAAAGCCCATTAGTTCTGTCATAGAAGAGTTCTGATGTGATGAAAAGTGAAGTGCACTAATATTCTATTATATGAGCTCGACTTTCGATTATGTTCTGATTCTATTTTTGGCCCCATCTTCTATATGTAGATGTGGGAGGGTTCTAGCCCTATCTGTCTAGTGCTGATGCAAGAGGTTGATTCTTTTTCTGGCCTCATCTGTCAAGTATGGACGGGAGGTAAAAAAAAAAGGCATAAGTGAAATTAGTGATATAAACAGCATCAATATATATGGATTGCATATTGCATGCATATATAAACAAGTATAGATAAATAACTTAGATTAACATTTAAATCTTCTGTTATAAATAATTCTAGTTCTGAAACTGTCAAAATGAATTTTGTTTCTGACATGGTGACAAACAAATTCAAATGTATTCTAACAATTGCACGTTCATATTTCTAATACTAATTATGTCTAAGACAAAGAATTTCTTAAATTTCACATATTATTTCTAGAAGCACTGAATATATATATGTTAATGTTTATATATGAAATTTAACTCATTTACTTTAAAGTCATAACTATAGTTGAATATTACACACGCATAAATATTATAATTATGAATTGATTTCTGTAATAGAAATGGGACCATTCTACTGAGTATATGATTGCTGGTTCTATGGTCTTCATGAAATTTCAAGAAAAGAAAAGAGTCCGGTAGTAAGTTATGATAAGGATAAATCATGAGGGAAATTATATTAAGGTACTTTTCTAAGGATTTATTTTTCATATGTGAATTCTAATGTGTACTGAAAAGATTATAATTTGGATGATTATTATTTTAATGAAAATTTCTGGATAAAAGTTAATATGTACATTACGCAATTACTCCTGGATATTTTATATTGGCTCTGTGTCAAGATAGAAGAGAGATACAACAAGTAAAATTTTTGTTTGAGAAGAAAAGAAAGAACTTATGATTACAATTCATTTGAATTAATCTGTGCAATTGTGTTCAATAGAGCTGTAAACATTTGACCCGACCCGAACCTGACCCAAAAATTTCGGGTTCGGGTCAACCCAAACCTGAACCGAGTCGGGTTCGGGTTAGAGATTTCGACCCGTTTGTAAAACCGGGTCGGGTTCGTGTTGACCCGGAAACCCGAAATCGACCCTGTGGGCTCCGAAAATTCGGCCCCGGCCTCCCCGCCGCGTGATTTCTTCTTTTATTCGGCGAGGTAGTTTTAACGGATTAAGTTCCGGGGTAAATTTTGGAAGGCAGATGGGTTTGTAGATAAGACACTACCCAGAGATTTCGCCCTCATTTTGCGAGGACTTTATACTGAGTTCTGGTTTCCTATAGACGCAAGCCCCTATAGTTAATTACCTCTCCTGATCACGAGAGAGAACTTTCGATTAAGGCTAGTCGCCAATCAGATACGTAGAGAATACGTGATATCTGGCATATAGTAGCAGCAATGAATTTGAGATTTGGAAGTGTTTGGAAGTTTGAGAATTTGGGAAATTTGATATTTGAAAATAAAAATTTCACCATCTTGTACTTAAAGCGGATGGTGGGGGAATGGATGATGGGCCCGATCAAGATCCCATGGTTCCGTCGTCCCGGGCCATCATGGTCCCGGTCTCTTAGTCAGAGGAGGTAGTCGACCCAACCTGACAGAAGGATCCTTGTCGGCAGCCAGGGTTGCTTCGTCCAAGAGGACCTTGTAGACCGGGGTGAATGTTTGTCTAAGGGACAAATTTGAATCCACCTTAGCTACAGAGGGCTTTGTGCCTTACGATCATATCCTATTGATTCATATCCAAGGATTTAACGCCATTAAGGAGCGTATTGGCTCTGGCCATAACCGCTATCTGTGGTGCCATTTGACGCAAAACCACTGGGGTTCAGAGGGCCCCGGTCATAACCGTTTACCTGCAGTGCCATTTGGCGCGAAATTGCCGGTTAGAGGACACGTACCACGTCCTTACTGGCAAGAGATTGTTTGAGATGGATCCAGGATTATTTTCGACTAGGCATTTAGCTCTTATGAGCTAGGAGTAAATTTCAATTGTCCGCCTCGGCAAACTGTTGCGGAGGGCGGATGGATTTTGCTTTAAATATTTGATTGTTTTAGATTTCCATCTTTAAATATTTTTTGGAATTTTTCGGATTCTGGATGATCTTTGAAATTTTTTGGTTTTTTTTTTTTTTTGGATTTGAACTTGTGAGTTTAGATTTTCGGGTATTTGGATGGAATTTGAAAGTATTGTTGAACCCCTCCGGTTGGAGATAACCAATCAATACGGCCATCATCGGGGTGTTCGGGGGTCATTTCTTTTTATAGATTGAATCTTGTCAACTCTATCGGGCTGTCGACAGAAGATCGGGTTTTTTATAGGCTTCGTGCCTTTATTAGTGAATTCATATTGTTGTAGGCCTTGATGGCCTAATACGAATATATTAACCAAATATGATGGTCAACAACCGATAATTCTTTTGTTGGTTCGAACCCTGTCGACTTCTATTTGACCCGTATAGAAGGATCGGTTTCGAACCTGAATTCACTTGTCAACCCGCGCAGCATCCCGACGTCACGTGTGTACCAATAACACGTTCGCCGGGGCCCATGCGGTTTATTTTGTTTTTATCCCTTTTAGTGTACCATTGTATACAATTATAGTGCCGTGCAGGGGTACTTTAAAATAATTGTAGACGCCTTATGTCTGTCTGTACGAATGTTGCAGATCCGGTGGCGTGAAGTAGCAGCAGCTTCTGAATGGAGTTATTCGCTATTTCTACAGTAGACTGTCGTGCACTATTTGTTGATTTTTGTAGGCGGATCATAGTGCACTAACTAATCTCCTGCCTTTGTTCGTAGATGCTTGTATTCGTTGTAGTTGTTTGGTATTCACTTGTAGACTGTGTGTGTAATAGGTCTCCTACGGTAGCTCGTAAGAACTCGTCATCATTATTGTCTTCCAGCATTTCTTATGACCCTCAGCCTCCATATGAAAATGACATGTTACATGTTCATGCTTACAGATGATTCCTCATTCATACAGCATACTATTCATTACTGCCCATTATGCAAACCAATATTCTTATTTGTAACTTGATATTAGTTGTTGGTTGAACCACATTCATTGACGATCTCTTCATGTGTTTTGATTTGCAAATCATTACATGTCGTTTGTCACTACTTGTAGTCGGAAGACACATGTGATGTTGGTTGCAAGGGAGATTATTGCTTTTGCATCTCATCCACCATCGTTATGTACAAGTAGACTAGTGTGTTTAGTACAAACCTCTATTAATGCTTACAAGTAGATGTAGTAGGTGTCACTACATCTTCCTGCATGACTATCGTAAAGATCATCATTATCTTACTATGATGTAAATTAGACAACTACTGCATTTGTTACATGTCTTTTCTTATGTTATTCATGAAAATCCCCTTCCTTGAAATTATTGCTACTTTGCAAATATAACGGAGATGAATATTTCATGAGTACACTGGAGAACTCATGCCACTATTCGTAGATAGAATTGTATTCTTGTTTGGATTGTTGCTAGTGGATGAAAGAATTCTCCTTGTCCAATATATGTCGTTGTGTGATTGTAATCAGTAGTATGCAAGAATTTCTTTATCAATGCTCATTTGATCGTTTGCACATAGTTATGTCATGTTGACTGTTGTAAGTTTTTCATTGTCATAAAAGGATACTCAAATCTTGTATGGTGAGTTTGCTCCTCAAATCAAGCTCATCTTGAATTCAAATTCCTTATAACTTGTTCACCTGGATTATACTCAAATTCAAATTGAGTTTGCATTTGTTGTAATATCAATATTTGAATTCAAGTTCAATAATGAGTTCAAGTCTTTGTAGTCCAATTCAAATCTTTGTTTGAGTTTAAAAGTCCAAGTTATGTCTCGGTTCATCTCAAGTTCTAGTTTTGATTTGAGTTCTTTATAGTCCAAGGCTGATTCAAGGTATGAGTTCAAGTCATATGCAAGTTCGGCTCAAGTTTGAATCAAAGTCCATGTCCTTTGCAGCTTGTTCAAGTCCTCTGAGTCCTTCTTGTAAGTTCTAAGTTCAATCTCATTTGCACATTTCTTTTTATTTGGATTCAAGTTTGATTAAGTAGATTATGTCGTCCACAAATCTCATTCTACTCCAAGTCCTTGTCTGTATTTCAGACAAAATTTCGGCAGCCTACCCGGGTCTCCCCCGTTTAGGAAAAAACGAAAAGGCCGCATACCCGCCACGCAATAAAGACGTGCGCACGGTTGGTGTTGGTGAGACACCGCGGCGGTTGTATTTTTTTGTTTTCTCCCCACCACGCCACGCGAAATAAAGACGTGCATGTGGTTTTAAAAAAAGTATTTTTGATAAGCAGTTTTGATTTCCCCCCGCCCGGGGGGTACTTAATAAGCGACCCCGCTTCGCCGTACGTGCCGCACCAGGGGTCCCATCCCACCACGCGCAATAAAGGCGTGCATGGGCGGTTTCTCCGGTTTGCCACGGACATTGAAGAA
Organism: Dendrobium nobile; assembly: GCA_022539455.1. Classification (NCBI taxonomy): domain Eukaryota; kingdom Viridiplantae; phylum Streptophyta; class Magnoliopsida; order Asparagales; family Orchidaceae; genus Dendrobium; species Dendrobium nobile. Next base: position 66,202,736 of record CM039733.1, on the reverse strand, counting down.
GGGTTTTGAGTTTAGAAGAATTCATACCTCCGCGGGGTTGTTGTGGTTGACACATGGATCGAGGGTCACTCGCCCTATCCGCGTAGAGGTGTCGCACCGGTTCCCCTCCTACCACGGCCACTAAAGCGTGCTTTGGTGGTTTGCCGGTCCGACACGGACATCGAGGAAAGAGAGTGGGGGGGGCATCATATATTTTTTTTATTTCAATTAGTCATGACTAGTTATAATTAATTATAATTATTTTTGATTAATAACAATTAACAATAATTAATTATAATAATTAATTACAATTAATATCAATTAATTATAGTTAATCAAAATTAAATATAATCAATAATAATTAGGCATGATTAATAATTTTTAGTAAATAATTTGATTAAATATAATTATTAATAATTACTAATAATTAATCATATTTATAATAATTAATTATAAAATAATTATAACTAATTATATCTCTAACCCTATCTATGAAATGATTTGAGCAAAATCACAAGATTTGAACAGGATTTGAGCTGAATCCCGTCGGGTTCATCAGATCCAACCAAAGAAGCATGCGTGAGGGAGAAGTTACCTTCACAGTAAGTGAGCTCCCGTTGCTGCTCGAGATCAAAATGTCGTGACTTCAAATCGACGGGAAGAGAATGTCGAAGGAGGAGGCTCGGGCAGACAAGAGGCAGGTAGGATCGACTCCTCCCTCCGTCTCTCTCCTCTCTCTCTTCTCTCGACTTCTTGGATCGGACAAAAAGAGAGGGGCTTCGGGTAGGATTCGGCTGGGTTTCGGAATGGAAGGCGAGGGTCGGAGGTGCGGCGTCGGCGGAGATGGGGTCGACGGGAGCAGGCGACGGGCTGAGGAGGGACTTCGGGACAGAGAAGGAGATCGGGAGAGCTCCGTGTGAGGAGTTGGAGAAGCAGCGTCGAAGAGCAGTGGGTTCGGCTTCGTTTTATAGAGGCGAACGGGGCTCGATCGAGGGAGATCGCAGATTCGCGCAGGAGTTCCGGGAAATGACGCAAACGGCGTCGTTTTACAGAGGATCGCGCGGATTTTTGGCATGATTTCGTGGATTCACCGGTATAGTTTTTTTTCGTTTCTTTTCTTTGGGTATTATACGTTAGTCAACAGACCCGGTTTGACCCGTTTTTAATTAATTTAATAAGATTTTAAAGGATTTTTATGAAATAAAAATGATATTTCAAAAATTATAAACATTGTTGCCCAAATTAAATTAATCTTGTTTTATTTTAAATTAATTGAAGTAAATCTTACCTTTAATTTAAATTTAGATTTAAATAAATTGAATTAATAAAAAAAATTAATAAAATATATTCGAAGTGGGTCGGGTTCGGGTTGACCCGGACCCGAAGCGGGTCGGGTTCGGGTTCGGAAAACCGACCCCGTTTGCAAAAACGGTTCGGGTTCGGGTCGGGTTGAACAGTGTCAGGTCAATTTCAGGTTGGACCGAACCCGACCCATGACCCTTTTGACAGCTCTAGTGTTCAACCAAGGAAGAAGAAAAAAACTAATTGAACTGTGTGACCTGATTTAAATGTTATTTTAACTTTAATGATAAAACTGAATATAAAATGTTATTAGAAATGTGATTTAATATTTTGTTCACCTTTGACATTGTCTTTGACTATTTTGACACATTTAACATTATACATCACAACGTTTGATGCGGTCAACATTATATTTGATGAATTCAATAAGTTCGATGTTGTCTTTGATGGCGTTCGATACTTTCAACGTTACCCTTACAACATCAACATCCTGTATATTATATTTTATGTTGTTTGCACTTTAATATTATTTTGGATAGTGAAAGAACTAAGTAGTAGTAAGACACACATTCAAGGGCAAATAATATGCTCTCTGAAATAAGGTAAAAGTTAAAAAGTTTTAACATAATATATATATATATATCTAAATTAGCTAATAAATTGACTAAATAATGCACATAATAATTTGGGTGTGAATTAGAGAAGGACGAATAAGAATTGAGGTACATTGAAAAAAAAGATTTGACATTCGAAAAGAAAAACAAGGTAGTTATTATACTTTTATATTTATAGCATTACATGTTCTATTATTGATTCAATTCATTTATTGGCATAATATGGATATATGTCAGGACCAAGCCCAAGTTACTTGGAATATCAAGTCGAGATCAACAGTCAGACAATAATTATATTTTGTTTAAAAAAAAACAAAAACGAGCAATAAATAAAACAAAATTTTTTGAAAAGAGCCACAAATTATAAATTACAAGTTTGAACATTATAATTCAATTTATACTACTTTTATTAGATCCTCTTCATTATCAAAATCATCTATGATAGTCATTACTTAATAGAAGCTTTATCTGAAAAATTTAATTTAATGGATTCAAATTTCATAATCACAAATTCAGTGGTAAAGTACATTTTTATAATATAATAATAAATAAAATAATATTCAAATAAATTTATCATAGAAATAATCATTAAATCTTTCACTTAGAGAAATTTAAATGAGTATTGATAAAAATAATATAATTTTAAATAAGTATATTCTTTTATATTATTTTTGTAGATTTTAATTTTTAATATTCTTATTTATTTTAGGCAGCATACACAAAATATATTAATTTTATATTAATGAGAAGTTATCCCCACGATACTTTGGGCCTTAGGAGATCTTGGAACCATTGGAGCAATACCAATCGCTTAAGGCTATCACCCCATCAGCTTTGCACCCCAGTCTTTTATTGTTCACAGTTGAGGGAAGGCAATAGAAGAGCTATTTATCACAGTGCTTCCAATTTTGACAGAAGACATGGTGGCCTTTTGGAACCTTTTGGAAGTAGCGATAGCGTGTACGCAGAAGAGAGACTCGGACATAGGAGGTACTAATCAAGTTGAAGGATGTGCCAAAGCATGATGCCTATAGAACCATACGAGACAATCAAGTAAAAAAGTTCCCTACCTTACCACCTTGAGGACAAGAAAAATTTTGAGGGGAGTATTGTTACGGGGGTGACGAAATACACGGAGGGGGCAACAGCCACCCAGCAAGGGCCAGTCCAGCAAAACCCGGACGGGACAACCATGGCGGAGACAACAGGTCGACCCCCTTGTGGGGCCCAGCAAGCTTTGATTAAATACACTAGAAAATAAATAAGGAGGGAAATGATAAAGAAAAGAATCTAATTTTGAAATAGAGAAAGGAGAGAAATTAAATTAAGGAAGGTGGCTGATTTGGGGAAGAATTAAGGGAATTTAATTATGGCTGATTTCTAAGGTTTGTTTTGTTTTCATGTTTGTTTGCGAGTTTTGCTATAAATTTTCTGGAGTTTCTCTTGAGGGCTTCCTAGCGGCATCAAGGTGCAACATGCGAGAGAACGATCTAACTCTCTAATAGTAGATCATTGTAAACTTTCTTTGGTGTTGAAGCATTAATACAAAAATCAGAGGTTGTTTCTCAATTTCTAATTGTTTTTACTATCTTTTCTGTTTGATTTCGTTTCAAGGCAAATCAGGATCACCCAAGCTTCTAAGCACATCCAAAGACCATACCAGGTTCATTAAACTGATAAAATTATAGAAAACTTAAGCTAATTTTCTAACTAGCAACATGAAATGAAACATAGCATAGATCTAGAAACTCCAAATGGTAGTTCTTTAATCACAAAGAAAGCATGCTTCTAGACAACACAGATGACAAATAAAGAGTAACATGCTGTTCACAAGAAAACTATATGCTCTCACAAAAATAAGCCAGAAGTAACATGATCTTCACAATAGTACAAACACAAATTAGTGTTGAATAAAACAATATAAAATTCATAAACTTGACGTATAACATCTTGAAAGAGCTGCAAATTATTGGAAACAAAGAATCATACCACTCTCTCTAGCCTTATAGAAACAGGCGATTTCTAAAGCATCCATTACTTTCAAAGAAATTCTGCTTAGAGTAAAGGATACATTTGGAAAAATAAAAAGGACAAATCACCTAATATTAATCATCTCTTCAATAAAGGAAAGAATACCTTTAGAATCTTAGTACCATAGCAACACGATCCTTATCCATAACTTCAGCATAAGCACAGTCAAGTGTGAAATGTTTGAGGATTAAATAAATATGGACCTTTCAATACCCATTGCTGCATATAAAATGATCAGTTTCTACTCCAAAAAAAAAAAAGTATTAAGGAAAAAATAATTCTAGAAGAACGCCAACATTGATGATATAAACATAATCTTTACCATGCTATAGATTAATCAAATCATTGCTAAAAGGAATGCTCCCTAACATTTTTAACACAAAGAAAGAAAATTCTTTAATTTTACAACTAAATTGTGGACAATTTAAGAGTAAAGTTTTTTTCTAAAGCAAATTCACCAGTTCATATTAACTTCTTCCAGATACAGCTTCTGAAATCCTTCTAGCTTCTCTAACCAGTTCACGGTGGATAGCGAGCGGAGAGATACAAAATGGGTGAAACAAGGTTTTGGGCTTTCACTGCCTGAGGTTTGAAACAAGTGAATAGCAAATTATCATTAGCGTTAAAAAGAAAGCACATAAAAATAGCATGAAATTATGATTAAAGTAGAAAATATGCTCAACAATAACCAATAATTGTCACATGCATACCCCACAAAGGGCAGATATTTTAACACACGTAAAAAGAAAATTATTGATATTGCATTTAATTACTAAATGAGATATTTTCATATTAGGACCTATTTGATCCTTGTACAAAGAACATGTTTTAGAAAGAGAAGATTTTGTTTTCACTTTTTTGGCATGTGAGAAGAAGCCACTCATTTGAGGTCTTGATGGAGTTTGAAACCCACATTGATTCCACCAAAATGGCATCTAGCAAAATAGAAGCAACCAAATTTTGGTCATTATGCTGTGAACAATTCATTTGTAATCTTATTTGTATTTCTTCAATCAATGAATAAATTCGTGACTTCCAAAATATCGCCACCAAAATCTCCTAAAGCACGGGACACAGTTTAAACGATATGGAAATAAAAGCTACGGGTCCCAAAGGTCAGTAGATGGTTGGCTTTGTAGAACATTAGAAGAGCAGTTTTTTTTTTTTTGTAAATTTAGCAATAGTCACGGATTAAGATCACTCAGAATTACAGATGAAAATGTCCGTGCACCAGTCACTTTCGAAGGGTAATATCCTCATAAACAAAAGTTTTATCCCGAAATGCCAGACACCTAAACTAAAAATAGTTTCCACCCAAAGAGGTTACTTGAGCATAACAGAACCTAAAGGAGAAAACAAGGAAAAGCGAACCGAGAAAGCAAAAATGTAATACTATATTTCTGTCTAACGACTATTACAGGAAGAGTAATTATATAGAAGTAAGTGCGTGCTGTATCCAAGAATGCCAAGAATCTTGAATACAGTACATAGAGATAATATAAACAAGTGATGATGTGTACAGGTATCGTTACAGCCTACCCCAAATAATCATTCCTGTGAGCGAATGGTTAATTTGGACTTAGATTACTAAACCATAGCGTATAGAGGTTTGTAAGCTATGTCGACAATCGATCTATGAACGACATGGCTGATAGTGATGTGTCCTTGATTTATGTGCCGCGCTGATGAAGTGGATAGTCCGATTTCGATGTGTTTGGTTCGAGCATGAAACACTGTGTGTTGGCGAGTGCCGATAATGACGTGTTGTCGCAAAGATCACTC